>CBVK0100154602.1:0-27477 GCA_900067695.1 Picea abies
GAAGATGATGATCCTAGGAATGTAAACACCACAGAAACTAAAGGAAAAAATGACATAGAAGGACCAGAGATTGAACTACCTTTTATTGGGTAGCCAATCAAAATCAAGAAAGTTAATATCAGAACAGAGCAAGCACCTAAGTTGGCCAAAGTTGGGGATTATTGGGATGATGCCACTATTGATAAGATTACATAACTACTACATGAATATCAGGACTTGTTTCCTACCAAGTTCACAGACATGAAGAGCATTAAAGGGCCCATGGGAGAAATGAATATCCCTTTGAAACCATATGCAAGGCTAGTCAAGCAGATACCCTACAGACTGAATCCCAAGTAGAAGGAGAAAGTTAGGGTCGAACTAGATAGAATGTTGGAAGAAAGAATCATAGAACATGTTTAATAATAAGAATGGATTATCCCTATGGTGGTCCAGGATAAGAAGATATGAGAGATCAAAATCTGTGCAGATTTAAGGAAACTGAATGATGCATGCTTACATGATCTAGTCCCTACACCCTTTATCGATGGAGTGTTAGATAATGTAGGAGGACATGAAGTTTACTCCTTCACAGATGAATTTTCAGGTTATCACCAGATCAGGATTGCTAAGGAAGATCACCATAAGACCACATTTTCCATAGAATGGGGTTATTTCCAGTACACTATGATTCCTTTCAGATTGAAGAATCCACCAACCATCTTTTCCAGGGTGGTGGTCGAAGCATTCGAGTTTTTACATAAATTTTTGGAATCATATTTTAATGATTGGACTGTCTTGAACTTATTGAAAAATCATATTGAATGTTTGAGACTAATGTTGGATAAGTGCAAGCAATGACAGATTTCCCTGAACCTGAAGAAGTACATCTTCCTTTCACCTTTTGGAGTATTACTGGGACACATCGTATGTAATCATGGGTTGTTGGTAAATCCGTCTAAGATTTCCATCATTGTTGATCTACCTCCCTCTACTTTGGTTAGACAACTGGGCACTGTGATGGGACATACTAGATACTACAAAAAGTTTATCAAGGGATATGCACAGACAACATCACCCATGGAAAATATTTTAAAGAAAGATTGTCAGTTTCAATGGTCAGAGGAATGTCAGCAGAGCTTCGACACACTAAAATAGAAAATGGTTACTGCACCTATAATGGTTTTCCCATATTGGAGTAAGGAGTTCCACGTCCATGTCGATGCTTCATCCATTGTATTAGGAGCAGTGTTAGCACAACTAGGAGCAGGAGATATTGACCACCCGCTAGCCTTTGCTAGCAGGAAGCTATCTATAGATGAGATAAACTACACTACCACTGAAAGAGAAGGTTTAGCTATGGTGTATATGTTGCAGAATTTTTGACACTACTTTTTGGGAGGGCATTTTAAGATGTTTACCGATCACTCTGCATTGAAATACTTAGTCAACAAGCCAGTGTTGGAGGGAAGAATATGAAAATGGCTACTGTTATTCCAAGAATATGACTTTGAGATTGTGGTCAAACCAGGGAGAATGAACAAAGGACCTACCCACTTGTCTAGGTTAGAACATGGAGAGGAACCTACCAGTTTAGAGGATACACTACCAGATACATAGTTGTTAGCCATCAGAAAGGTTGATGATCATTTCACTGAGATAGTCCAGTACCTATCTACAGGAATGGCACCCCGCGAGTATGCAATCATTCAGAAGAAACAAATGGTAGTTCATGTTGCAGATTTTTCACTTAAAGCTGGACAACTATATAAGATGGAACCTGATGAGATCCTGAGGAGATGCGTTATGGAGGAAAAAATACCATTGATTTTGTAAGAAGCACATGTAGGCATCGCAGGAGGACATTATGCAGGGAAATCAACAATGCAGAAGGTTCTTAGAGCTAGCCTCTGGTGGCCCACTTTACACAAAGATGCTAAGGAATACTACAAAGCTTGCAATGTTTACCAAAGAGTTGGGAAACCATCTAGAAGAGATGAGATGCCTTTAGTGCTTCAGCTAAATTTACAAGCATTTGATAAATGGGCCATTGATTTCATGGGACCTATCAACCCACCAGGAAAGTGCACATGAGCTCGATACATCATCACTACGACAAAGTATTTGACCAGATGGGCAGAAGCAAGAGCAGTTAAGGACTGTAGTGCAACTACAGTTGCACGGTTCATATTTGATGGTATCATAACTGGATTTGGATGCCCAAAGATCCTTATGAGCGATCAAGGTACTCATTTTATTAATAAGAATATTGAAGCCTTAACTTAGGAATTTGAAGTCCATCATTAGAAGAGAATGCTATACCACCCACAAGAGAATGGTACAGTCGAAGCTTTCAATAAGATCATGGAGGCACCACTGACAAATATTTTCAATGTGAACAGAGATGATTTGGATTTGAGAGTTTCAAAAGTATTATGGGAATATCAAACTAATTGCAAAAAGATGACAATGAAAAATCCTTTTAAGTTAGTTTATGGCCTAGAATCAGTGGTACCTATGGAGTATTTGGTTCCTAGTTTAAGAATTGTAGCATTTATAGATATGGATGACACTTGCATTTTTCAAGAGAGGCTCATGCAGTTGGTAGAACTAGAGGAAGACAAGTTTATTGTAGGATTTCATCAACAGGTATAGAAGGAATGAGAAAAGGCCTACCATGACAAGCATATCAAGAGGAAAACATTCAAAAAAGGAGATTTGGTGCTGGTATACGACAACAAGTTCATGAAGCATCCAGGGAAGTTCAGGACACATTGGCTTGGGCCATATGAGGTTACCTATGTTATAGAAGGAGGAGTTGTGCAATTGAAGACCCTGAATGGAGAATGATGGAAGGTTTAGTAAGTGGTAGACGATTGAGATTGTATTATGACAACCAACTTGCTCACAACTCTCAGTAAAATAAGAGGAAGAAGGGTCTAGGTACCAGGTGTAGTTGAAACTCGGTACTAGGCACAGAAAAGATAGTCTGCACATAATAGGGAGGGATAGAGCAGAAAGCACACGCTTCTCCGTGTAGTCTATGGTCGAAGTAAAAAAAATGTTTCAATATTGCATTGACTCAGGATGAGTCACATGTGAGTGTTGGGGGATTGTTTGTGCTTGTTTATGGAAGAAAGTTAATATTAAGGAAGAGGAGCGAAGCACAAACTGCGTGGAAGGAACATTAACCAAGAATGAGTCGAAGTTGTCAAAGAAGAAGAAAAGAAGGAGCAAAGTAAGGGAAAGCTATCAGTTGAAAGAGAAGATCAAGGAAGACAAATCAATGAAGAATACATATCATGGACAACTCAATAAGTGGAAAAATCCACCAACGGATGATTTGGAGCACCTCGTAGAAAAGAAGGAAGGACAAGTTGGTGAAGCCCTTAAGATACAGGTTGTGTGGGACCTAGGGTTTTGGTATTTAGGGTATTGACACTTTGGCCTTGGTCTAAAGTTGTCCGAGAGTCAATATAATGTATAAATAAATATCTAGAGGAGTGAGGAAGGGTTGTTGATGTTAATTGATTATTGTTGTTGCGTAAGAGAAGCATTGTATTGTGATATCATTCTTGTATTTTGGATCTTCAGTTGGGTGTGAAGATCAACCCTGCAGCTGGGTGTGCAGGGAGGGGATAGAAACAAAAGGAGAGAGAGAGAGAGATCTGTAGCTAAGTGCACAGATAGAACTGTATGTTTCCATTTAATATATCAAGAAACACAGTTCTATGGAAGTAGCCCTAGGGAGAGAGTGAACCACGTATACCTTGTTGTTCTATGTGATCGATGTTGTGTTACTTACCATTTGATATACTATTATTGCATTGTTGTGATAGCTAAAAGATATAATTTGCGAAGTAGGATACCTAGATTGATTGGTGTTGTGTTTTGGATTCACTTTTCATTTCCTCTGGTTGTAGACAACTATGTCCTGCAACCCCCCTACTGCTACTTCGGGTGAGACTGCATCTGCTTCACAGGTGTTGTTGAAAGGGACAGTAGTTAGGGCTTGTTGATGCTTTGTAATATTTGAACCTTGGGTATTCCCTTGTACCAATGGGGAGTAAGTTCAAGAAGTAAAAATCAATTATCTACACCACACAGAGGCAGTAGTTCAACACAGTTCAAAATGGAAGGAAAATATCCCATGATCAGATAACTATTAAAGGAGAGGCATTGGAGGACCCTAAAAAGAATTTATTCATCTATGAGAATATCTAGGAAGCAAAGAAGATCACATATGAGGATACAAATATTGCACAGTTATCTATCTCACTAAGAGACTGCCACTGGACTGGTACATGAGTCTGGATGTAAATATTCCATAGGGAGTTCCAAAGACTATCGCGGACATGAAAAAAATATTGGTAAACGAGTTTCATAGGCCAAGATCAAAAGACTAGTACATGAATGAAATGATTGAAATCAGGAAGAAACCAGGTGATTCTTTTTGGGAGATTGATCAGTGGTTCAAATGTCTGAAAGGTAAGTTGAAATATGCAATTACTGACATGCAACATAGGCACTTATTTGTGAACTCATTGTTACCACACTTGAAGTATCCTTTGAGACAACAAAAGTTCCAAACTTAGGAAGAGCTCTGCAAGCATCCATACAACTGGAAGAGAACTAGTATCTGTAGATAGATCCAACAATAGAGGAGTTTAAGACGAAATTGAAGAATCTGGTATTTCAACTGAACCATAATAAGGGAAAATAAAAAAGAAAATTTGTTTGGTGTACGCTATGTAGGACAGAAGGATATCATAAGAATGAATGTCCAACCTTTTCATAGTACTTGGAAACATGGGTGTCGAACCCCTTGCCAACATGAGGAACATGGTGCAATATTTGTAATATGCATGAGCATGATTCATATCATTTTCCAATTATGCAGAAGTATAATATAGTACCAAAAATTTCATATTGCAATTTTTGCAAATCAGTGGGTCATGATGATAAGGATTGTAGAACAATAGAACTGATGAGATAAAGAACTTCAAACACTTATAGGGTACAAGAAGAGATGATGAAAAAGAAATATGCATCTCATTTTATCCAGGTGCCACCACAATACATAAATACACAACCGCAGTACAACAATAGGCAGTCGTAGTACAACAACTTGCAACCACAGTATAACCCCGTGCAATATAACTAGGTACCCCAATACAATGCACCACGAGGAGATCGAGGTGGAGGATGAGGAAGAAGAGGATTTGGAAGAGGTAGAGGATGATTATTATGCCACAAATTCAAACAACCAAGACATCATGCAAGGTATTTTCCACTTCCATCAACAACATGTATGTATTGTCATGCAACAAACCATGACACAGAAGACTACCCAACACTCTTGGGAAAGATCCAGGAAAAAAGAACCAGAAAACCCAGAATGTCTAGTGGATTTCTGCCAAATCCAGGGAGGATGGAAAAAACATCAATATAGTCCCTTGAGGATGAGCCAAGATAGGATTTGATGAAACAAATCAAGATCCATCTCAACATCATTGGGTCAAGAAGAATAATGAGCCCTAGAAGTAATTTTAAGCACATGAAGAAAAGGAAACATTTAAGAAGTCCAGATAGGAGCTTCTCAAGCAAAATGTTGTGTCTACATTAGTTTCGCAGTAGACTCATGACCACCAATGTATGAGATTCCATATTCAATGGAAAATACTAGTAAATCACAACCTTTAGAGAAAGTAAGTACCATAAATACTTTTTTTCAATCCTGTGTTAATTTATTGAATGATTTGTTATATGTTAAGGTATTATAAAATATGCTAGAAAGATGCAATACAGAGGTAGAAAGGAATTTAGAGAAGAAAACAATTAATCATCTCCATACAAGAAGAAGGACAAGGAGAGAATTCAGGATGAATGCCAACATTGTGGATTTCAACATGGGAGATATTATATTGGAGTTAGGCTCTGAATTAAATGTCTTTCATAAGAAGACATGGTAGTGTATGGGACAACCCACATTAGACTATTCACCTTCCCAATTGAAACTAGAAAATCAACACAGAGTGTTACCAATTAGAAGGCTTAAAGGTGTGACAATATGTTTGGATGCAGTGTTCACTATGGCATATTTTGAAGTAATAGAGATAGTAGATGGCATAACAAATTTCCCATCATTACTTGGATTGCATTGGAAATTTGATAACCAGGTTGTGATCAACTTGAAGACAAGGAAAATTACATTTGAATTAGGCAAATATAGAGTAATTTCACCATTGGATATTTCATAAGGAGAAAGGTTTGTAGAGGTGACTTGTTTGGACATTGAATAAATAAACCAGTTGTACATAAACATTGCACGAGAAGAGGATTATGAATCAGCCCAACTGTATATGGGGTACTCAACTAGAGAAGCATTACATCATGTTCTTTAGACTCAGCCACAAGTTTGGAGAATTGGCAGCAGAGACTACATGAAGTCTCCACAAGGAGGTGCACAAGAATAGACTTCACAATAAGGTGGGTTGGTACAGAGATAAGAGAACCTCCCAGTTTTCATGGGTTGAATAACTTAGAGGAATTATTGAAAAAATATGAGGAGGAAGTGTTGGAAATAAAAGATTGTTAGCCTTGTATACTTCACTCAAGGAAACACCTACAAGATGGCAGGGTGTGCACAAAGAAATAATTCAGGACAGGTATCTGTGTAAATGACTAATGCACATTAAATTTGGTGGAGAAAAGGGGAGAACTACAGTGCAGAAGTATGATGGGTGAGGAACATCAGTTGAACACTAGGAGAAATGCATAACACAATGGAGTATGAAACCACTAGAGGAATGGCCTCATCACTTCATCCATACATTGGAAGGGATCCCATGGAACTATTACATAGACCAAGAAATGTGCAGAGGCACTACAAAATGTACAAGGTTACAATATAATTTTGTAGTAACCTTCTCATTTGGGCAAGAGAACCCCAAAATTGATTCATCTTTGAATATGATAAGGGGAGTGATATTTTTTTATGAACCAGACTGTGAATTCATAATAGAATATAAATAGAAAAATAAACAGACAGTCAAAGAGTTACTCTCATGTTATCATGTCGAAGAGGAAGCACTAGATGAAGATGATCCATGCAACATTCATATCACATATATTGAAGGATAGAGAGAGGTGGAAGGTCCATATATGGAGCCAAAGGAATTTTCTACATCTATCAAAGTTAGGAAAGTTAACAATGGGATGATCGAAAATCCTAAAATGGAATGTATTGGAGACCACTGGGATGAGAAAACATTAGAAAGGATAACAAATTTTTTGCGTGAATACAGTCACCTGTTCCAACAACCTTTACAGAGATGAAAGGAATAGAATGGGAGTTAGGTGAGATGAAGATACCCCTCAAACCCGAGGCTAGACCTATCAGATAAAGACCTTACCTGATGAATCCAATGTATAAACAAAAAGTAAAAGAAGAAATTGACTAAATGTTAGAAGTTGGCATTATAGAACTAGTAGAGGAATTTGAATGGATCAGTCCCATTGTAGTCCAGGAAAAGAAACAAGGTGGGATAAGGAGTTGTGTAGATTTGAGGAAACTCAATTATGATTTCTTACATGACCCTTTTCCTACCCATTTTACATATGAGGTCTTGGAGAATGTGGGAGGCCAAGAAACATATTCTTTCACAGATGGATTCTCAGGTTACCATAAGATAAAAATAGCTCCATAGGATAGGTATAAGACTAATTTATCTATAGAATGGGGATCCTACCAATATAAAGTCATGCTTTTTGGATTGAAGAATGCACCAACTATCTTTTCAAGGGTAGTCATAGCTTCTTTTAATAAATTCATACAATAGTTTATAGAAGTATATCTGGATGATTGGACTCTGTATAGTCTTTTGAAAGACCATGTAAAAGTTTTAAGAGTAATGTTGGAAAGATGAAAGAAATGTTAGATATCATTAAACATAAAGAAATGAATTTTTGGTACACCTTTCGGGATATTTTTGGGACATATATAGTGTGCAAACGGGGCCTACTAGTTGAACCTGCTGAGATTGCAGGCATTGTGAACTTACCACCACCAAAGTCAGTGCATCATTTAAGAGACACACTCAAACATACAGGATAATACGTGAAGGTTATAAAGGGGTATGTGTAGATTACTACACCAATGGAAAAATTGTTAAAGAAGGACACCATATTTCAATGGAATGAGGATTGTCAGCAAGGATTAGACACTCTAAAGGAAAATATGGTGACAACACCCACATTAGTGTTTCCATATTGGGAAAAGACATTTCATATGCATATAGATGAATCGACAATATCACTGGGAGCAATTATGGCACAACCAGGAGTAGGGGACTTAGACCATCCTATAGCCTTTGTAAGCAGGAAGTTGTCAGAATCTGAGCAGAATTACAACGCCACAAAAAGGGAAAGCCTATCCATGGTATATGCACTTCAGAAATTCAGGAAATATTTATTGGGTAAACATTTTAAAATGTTGACAGATCATTATGTCCTCAAATATCTAGTCAACAAGCCAGTCTATATATGGCTGTTATTATTCCAAGAATTTAATTTTGAATTAATAGTCAAACCATGGAAGCTAAATGCAGGACCTGATCACCTATCAAGGGTAACCAATGGAAAATAACCTACTAACTTGGAAGACAACTTCCCTAATAAACAATTATTTTCAGTACAGGTAGTTGATTAATACTTTGTTAATGTCATTAAATACTTAAGTATAGGAGTTGTGGTACAAGGTTTTAGTATTGCACAGAAGAAATACCTGGTATTCAGAGTTGTAAAATATCAACTCATTGTAGGTCATTTATACAATATGGGCACTGTTGGAAGTAGGCCAAAGCAGAAACAAAGGTTATTTTTGGAAAGAAGGCATGCACGAGGAAAGCCACAACTGGAAGGAAGAGAAGCACATGTGCATGCATGGAAGACCTAACTATTTTAGGGTTAGAGTTTTGGTAATAGATTGTAATGGATGGCGAACCAAAAATTTATAAATACAAATACCTAGGTCTCATAGAGGGAGACTATGAGTGGAGTTAGCGGAGAGAGAAGAGGGGATCAGAGAGCAAGGAAATAGAGTAGTACTGTTTTGATAGCTAGTCATGATATTTTTCTATACGACCTAATTTCGTAAGTTGTTGAGTTGAAGAGGAGTAAGGAGGGTATATATTGAGGGTTAGATCACAGGTTGAGGAGCTTGTTGCGATCTAGTCTTCCTCACAATAGATATCGACACGACTGAGAAGAAAAGGTGCGGTCCTATAGTTTTGGAACTTGTATAATAAAAGAGCTTGAGAGCCAGATCTTTGTGGACGTAGCCCAAGAGGGGGTGAACCATGGTAAAACCTATGTTATGAGAATGGATGCATATATTTTCTTACTTGTTTGAGTAGTTGTTAATATTCTGAATGAATGAGTTGATTATCTTCCATGCATAATCGTGAATAATAGTTTATTGCGTTAACAAGGTAAAATAGAACTCTCGGCGTACATTTCCTAGATCCCCACTCAATCTTGGGCTGCAAACACATGATTATTGCAACCACCCATTAATACTATCTCGGGTGAGACTAGGTAGTGCACTCTATGTGTTACATTGTCTTCTGGATTACCAAGAGGGCTGATAGTTTTATATTCTTTGTTGGAACCCCAAACAAACATGAACCCTGGGTCACACAAGATAAATATATAAAATCAGATAAGAATAGTAACCAACAAATGGTTTCATTTCCATTGGTTGGAACAATAGAGGATTGAGTAGATGGGATATGTTGAAGATATGTTCAAAGATACATAAGATCGGCGGAAGGCGGGTCAAGAGAATACTAAAGCGAACGAGGAGAAGGAGAAAATAATGAGTTGCTAGAAGGGGATGTTGAGACTATGGAATCCCACAAAATCAGAGATCGAAAGTTGGCTAAAGACAAAAGAGATGGAGTTTGCACAGAAAGATAACATAAACCCTAGAGTAACACCCCAAAAATATCTTGAGAAATATGTGTTTACTGATTTACATGAAGTCCTTTTCTGTGATTTTCCACACTTATTGCAGTAGTGGATACTAAGGTTTAAGGATAACCACACAACGAACCAGATCCGACAGTTAGAGTGGAACCCAATACAGATTGAGTAGTTACAGCAGGTGAACAAAAAATTCACCCACACAGTAGATTTTTGGCTTGACATTATTGTAGCATGGTTTATAACATAATTTGTAGTCGATACAGTGAAGTTGTACATCACAACGGAGTGAGAGTTTCTATGTGGCCCTCAAGGAAGGTATATTATATCGTTGTATACTTCTATTAAGATACTTCTATACAATAAAGGGGCAATGACGATGGATTCAGATAGCTAAACTTACCTGCATGCATGGGGGAAGGGGGGAAGCACTAACATAAAGAGGAGAAATGGAAGGAGGAATGGATATGGGAAAGAAGGAGGAACCCTTGGACCCAATCATGATGGACAATGACTAGATCAAATAGATCATGGTGATAGCTGGAAAGACATGTAGTAGAGTAGCCTACCAATACAAGGTGAACACTAATAAGAGGGTCATAGTCATGAGGGAAGGCTTGGCAAGTGATGAAGAATAGGTAAAGGATCTTCGGGATGTGGAGAAGATTGAGGAAATCCTAGGCACAACATATGAAAGGAAGATGAGAGGTCCAAGAGAGGGAAGAGAAGGCAACAATCCTATCCATATTAATGTTTGTGTGGAACCCATAAACCCATGTGTGACTAATACACCAAAGAGAACACCACCGTTTAGACAACCACATTTCGAGGGAAGAAAGACAACATGAAGTACATCTGCACAAGGAACAACAACTGGAGGAGCCAGTTCAAGAATCACTAGTCAAGTATATACACCACATGCAGGTAGTAGTTATGTGTTCAGGATGGCAGGACACGATCCCACCATCAGGTTACCAGAATTTAAAGGAGAAGCATCAGAGGACTTGAAAAAACATTTGTTTATCTATGAGAATATTTGGGAAGAAAAAAAAATCACAAACGAAGATACTAAACTTTCAAAGCTATATATTACACTAAGGGATTATGCACTGGATTGGTATATGAGTTTGGCTACAAAAAATTTACCAAGGACAACCAAAATGATTGCGGACATCAATAAATTGCTGATAAATGAGTTCCAGAAGTCGAGTTCAAAAGATCAATACATGAATGAGATGATAGAAATTAAACAGAAACCAAGAGAATCTATATGGGAGATTGACCAAAGATTCAAGTGACTAAAATAAGAGTTGAAATATCCCATGACCAATATGCAACACATGCACATATTCGTCAATTCACTTCTACCACACTTAAAATACCCATTACAACAAAAAAAATTTCAGACACAGGCATAGGCTCTGCAGGCATCCCTGCAACTAGAAGAAAACCAATATCAGCAGATGGATCTAGCCATTGAAGAAATGAAGGAGGATTTGAAGAACTTAACATTCCAGCTAAATCAAAACAAAATCAAGGACAAACGAGAAGTTGTTTGGTGTACCACATGCAGGACAAAAGGACACCACAAGAATTAATGTCCAACATTCATGTAGTATATGACAACATAAATACCAAATCCATTACCAATAGTAAGACCATGGTACGATATCTATAAGAAACCAGGCCATGATCCATATCACTGCCCAATGATGCAAAAATACCAAACAATCCCAAAGAGTTTATATTGCAACTTTTGCAAGTCAGTGGGACATGACGACAAAGATTGTAGAACTATGGATTTTATGCGAGAGAGGACATTATATGCATATAGGGTGCAAGCATAAATGATGACTGGGAAAGATGCACCACAATTTAAGTAAGTTCCAGCCCCATAAAACATTGTGCAGAAGTAGTATAATACTGCACAACAACCATATAATATTGCTCTACCATAGTACAACACAACGCAACCTCAATACAATACCGCGTAGTACAATCAGGTGCCTCAGTATAACGTGTTGAGAAGAGATCAACCTAGCTACAGAGGTGGAGGATGAGTGAGAGGAGGCTTCAAAAGAGGTAGAGGTCCAGTAGTATGTCACAATTGTCAACAACTAGGACATTATGCAAGGGAATGTCCACTTCCACCAACAACTTGTATGTATTGTCATGCATTGGACCATGATACGGAAGAATGTCTAACACTATTACTTAAGACCCAGGAAAAGAGGAATCAGAACAATCAAAACTCTCAATGGATCTCAACTGAAGCAAGGGATGAAGGATGAAACATCAACATAGTTAAGCGTGAAGGATATAAAATAGGAAATGATGCAGTTTGACAAGAGTCAGTACAACACCAGTGGGTGAAAAAGAATGTCAAACCAAGGCGACAGTTCAATGCGAAGAACGAGAAAGACACATTTAATCAATCCAGAAAAGAATTCGTGAAGCAAGACAATGCATCGACTTTGACTGCGCAACATAGCAAGGGAGATCCAGAGTACGAGATACCTCCATTATTGGATCATACCAACAAAATGAAACACATGGGACAAGTAAGTACAATCAACGTATTTTTTCAATCTTGTGTAAAACTGTTGAATGATCCATCCATTGTCAAAATATTGAAAAATATATTATAAAAATGTAGCATAGAGACAGAAGGAAAACTAGAACCAAAAAAAGTCAATTAGCTACATACAAGGAGAAGGACAAGTAGAGAGTTCAGGATGAATGCCAACAATGGAGATTTCAACATGGAAGATATCATACTGGATTTAGGATCTAAATTCAATGTACTACCAAAGACATGGCAATGTATGGGAGAGCCCACATTAGGATATTCACCTGGTCAACTCAAACTAGCAAACCAACACATAGTCCTACCAATTGGTAGACTGAAAGGAGTAACAGTAGACCTAGATGGAGTGTGCACTAAAGAAAACTTTGAAGTGATTGAAATAGTGGATGGAAAAAAACCATATCCAGTGTTTCTTGGCTTGGATTGGGCATTTGATAACCATGCCATAATCAATTTAAAGATCCAAAAAATGACATTTAATTCAAGAGAATACAGGGTCATTGCACCATTAGACCCATCAGAAGGGGAAAGGTTTGTAGAACCTATTTTCTTAGACTTAGAGGAAATAAACCATTTGTATAGAACAATTGTGCGTGATGAGGATTAAGTAAACACAACTGTAGATGGGATACTCATTTGGCGGAGCATTACTTCATGTGCGACAGAATCAGATACAGGTTTAGAGAACTGGCAACAAAGGCTACATGAAGTTTCCACAAGAAAGTGTGCAAGAATAGACCATGCAGTAATATGGGTAGGCACAGAGATAAGGGATCCACTCACTTCCCATGGAGTAAATGATCTAGAAGCATTCATGGCATAGTATGAGTATGAAGTGTTAGAAAATCAAAGACTTTTAGCACTCGATATAGCACTCAAGGCCACACCTGCAATATGGCGGGGCACACACAAAGAAACAATCACGGATTGGTACCAATGTAAGAGGTTACTCTGCATAAGGTTTGGTGCAGAACATAAAAGCAACAAGAAGCAAAAGTATGATGGACAGGGGGCACCAGAGAAACACTTGGAGAGGTGAAGAACGTTGTGGAAGTTGACACCCCCAGAGGAATGGCCTCATCAATTTGTACACACCTTAGAAGGCATACCAATGAACTAGTATACAGATGAGGAATTGCGCAAAGGAACTTCGAACTGGACCATACTACAACAAAATTTTTCAGTCACTTTGTCATTGGAGCATGAGAACCCCAACATAGATGCAACTCTTAAGAATATAAGAGGGGTGATATTAATCACAAAACTAGAAGTTGAACTCATAACAGAAGAATAATGGAACAGACAAACAATGAAAGAATTGTTGGCATGTTATCATGTGTAGGAAGAAGCACCAGATGAAGACAATCTATGTGATATTTAGATCAAGGGAGAAGAAGGAGAAAGAGAAGTGGAAGATCCAATTCTAGAATCAGAAGTAATTTCTGTGTGGATCAAGGTAAAGAAAGTCAACATTGGGACAGTTGAGAATCCCAAAATGGCCAACATTGGAGACTACTGGGATCAGCAAACAGTACAAATCATAATAGATTTACTGCACAAGTACAATGACCTATTCCCCACAACATTCATGGAAATGAAGGGTATAGTAGGAGAGCTAGGAGAAATGAAGATACCACTCAGGTATGAAGCAAGGCCGATTAGACAATGACTATACAAATTAAACCCAATATATGATAAGAAAGTTAAAGCTGAGATCGACAGGATGCTCGAAGATGGAATCATAGACCCTGTGGAAGAATTAGAATGGATAAGCCCAATGGTAGTTCAGGAGAAAAAAAAAGGAAGGATAAGAATATGCGTCATATTGAGGAATTTGAATGATGCATGCCTACATGACCTGTTCCCTACACCTTTCATGGATGAAGTGTTGGAGAATGTAGGAGGACACAAAGTTTACTCATTCATTGATGGATTCTTAGGCTACCACCAGATCAAGATATCATAGGAAGATAGATACAAAACCATGTTTGTTACAGAATGGGAATCCTACTAGTACACAATCATGATATTTGGACTGAAGAATGCACCAACATTTTCAAGAGTAGTCATCGTTGCATTCAAAGAATTTATCCACCAGTTCCTAGAGGTATACTTGGATGATCAAATAGTCTATAGTCTATTGAAAGACCATGTAGAGGTCTTGTGACTGATGTTATAAATATGTAGGCAGTGCCAGATATCATTAAACATAAAAAAAAATGTATATTCGAAACACTGTTTGGGATACTATTGGGCCATATAGTATGTAAATAAGGCTTACTACTAGATCCTGCAAATATTGCAGTAATTGTTAACTTGCCACCACCAAAGATAGTCCATCAACTAAGAACGACATTGGGACATATAGGATACTACAGAAAATTATTAAAGGATACATGCTGATTACTGCGCCAATTGAGAAATTTTTAAGGAAAGATACAAAGTTTCAATGAAATGAAGACTGTCAACATGGTTTGGATATGCTGAAAGAAAAAATGGTCACCACACCAATACTAGTATTTCCAAACTGGGAGAAAACATTCCATGTACATGTAGATGCATCATCCATAGCACTTGGAGATATTTTGATGCAGCCAGGAGTGGAAGACTTGGATTTACCTATAGCATTTGCGAGCATAAAAATATCTGAATCAGAGCATAACTATAACACTACAGAGAGGGAAGGCCTAGCTATAGTCTATGAACTGTAGAAATTCAGACATTACTTATTGGAAAAACACTTTAAGATGTTCATAGATCACTCATCCCTTAAATACCTAGTCAACAAGCCAGTGTTGGGGGGGATAATATGTTCATGGTTACTATTGTTTCAAGAATTTGATTTTGAAGTAATAGTCAAGCCAGAAAAGATGAATGCAGGACTTGACCACCTATCAAGGGACCAGGATGATTTTAGGGGCTAAATTTCGCTCATGGGCTAATTTTGTAAGCGATTTCCCAAAAACAGATTTGCTATTCTAAAAATTATTCGCCCAAATTCTATAGGATAAAATTATTTTACCTTAAAAATTGCCAAAATTTTATACAAACTATATATAATCCTTAGAAAATTGAATATTTTTACAAAAATATTGCCAAACAATTTATAGTTGGCATATGAAGGATTGGTAAGATTCGCCAAGGTTTCTACATTTTAAATTAAATTTCCATCCTTAAAATCATCCTTGTCAAGGGTCACAAATGGAAAAGAACCTACAAATTTAAAGGAAAAATTTTTGGACACACAGTTATTTTTAGTCCAGATCGCTCATGAATACTTTGCAAATATCATTAAGTACTTAAGTATAGGTACTATGCCACAATAATATAACACCACGCAGAAGAAAAACCTAGTAGTTTGGGATGTAGACTATCAAATGATCGCAAGACACTTATACAAAATGGGCACAGATAACATCTTACGAAGATATGTGCTAGAACACAAAATACCAAGGGTTTTAGCAGAATCCCATGAGGGAATAGCAGGAGACATTAGGTAGGAAAAGATACCGCACAGAAGGTATTGCGCATAGGACTATGGTGGCCAACCATTCACAGAGACTTGAAAGAGTACTTCCAGAGATGCGATGTCTATCAAAGGGTTGGAAAACCCAATAGAAGGGACAAGATTCCATTGCAACCATAGGTAACATTGCAATTATTCTACAAATTGGACATAGACTTTGTGGGACCAATCAAACCACCAACCAAAAGAATAGAAGTAAGGTACATTATCACTATGAAAAAATACTTGAAACGTTGGGTGGAATCAACACGAGTGAAGGATTCCAGTGCAAAAGCAAAAACACATTTTCTATTTGAACAAGTAATCACTAGATTTGGTTGCCCAAAATTTTTTATGAGCGACCAAGGCACTCACTTCATTAAAAAAACTATTAAGGATATGTCTGAAGATTTTGAATTCGATCAACAAAATATCACACCATATCACCCATGGGAAAATGGAACAATAGAAGTATTTAACAAAATCTTGGAAAATGCACTGACAAAGATATGTAATTTCAATAGGGATGATTGGGACCTCAAAATACCAATAGTATTGTGGGCATACATGACCACATGCAAGAAGTTGACAGGGAACACACCATTCAAACTAGTATATGGACAAGAAGAAGTTGTGCCATTAGAATTTCTGATACCCATTATGCATGTAGTTGTGATTACACACATGACAGAATGAGGAATAGTACAAAATAGACTAAATCAGTTGTTGATCCTAGAGGAAGATCAGATCCTAGCAATATTCCACCAACAAGTTCAAAAAGTGAGGGACAAATCTTGGCATGAAAGACACATCAAGAAGACAACTTTCAAAGAAGGAGACTTAGTTTTGATGTATGACAACAAATCCATTTAGCATCCAGGAAAACTCAGAATGCACTGGTTAGGACTGTAAGAAGTAGAAATTGTCACATATGGGGGAGATGTACAGTTGAAAGACTTAGGAGGCACAAAACTCAGAGGGATGATCAATGGGAGCCGACTGAAGTTGTGTAAGGACAATCAACCACCCATAACATGAAAGTCACCGTGCAACTAGAAAAAAAACAGGATAGTAAATGGTATCAACAGAAGTATAGTGCGCTGAAAGGAGAAAGAGTACCCACACTTAGGAATACAAACCCCACGAAGACAAGGCCAACAATCGGTTCACAACAAAAACAATCGGGAAAAATAAAAATGGCAAAAGACATACTAAATGATGAAGGCAAGTGGAATTGAATGTTGTAAATGAACGACGAGACGCCGCATTAATCATGCCAACTAGAGATGGTGAGGGGGAGTAATGGAATGTATGAAGGAACCAGATTGTTATCACTAAAATTTTGTCCACAAATGGTTACAGGAATCCAACATCTTCAAACAACTATGAGTTTACCCATGGACCAAAATTACCAAAAAATCATTTCCAAAAGGTCCAAAACTATACAACCAGTTATAAAATCAAGATGCACTATGACTACACAGGGCGTGTGTGCACATGCACCATCAAGAAATGCAGGAAAAGTGCACATGGGCACGATGCACAACTATGGATGCTAAAATCCGTGCACACCTGAGAATGATGCATTTATGATGTTGGTTGGCCTCCCACCCACTTCTGGTTCAACTTCCAAGTCGATTTGACATCCAAATCTCTGCTGGATCCAGATGGGTGGTTGGTCAAATACCTAAAGGTGCCCTAAACAACTCCTTTTCACACTAAAAGCTGGTTGCACAATACCTCAAAGTGGTGCTATAAAACAAGGCCATGGGTGCACTACATCTTCAAGGAATTCATTTTAAAGGTTATGTTGCTGCTATTCTCTTAGGGAAACCTCTTTTCTCATCAAGAGCATACTAGCACCATTCCATTTGGGCAATCCACATCACCTTTTGAGTGGGTTAGCTTGGGATTCTTTCACCATTTCTTTCAAGTTTCCAAGTTGTAAGAAGAGCTCAATCTTGGGGGTCCAAGAGCCCTCCCTTGGAGGAAGAAGGGACCCAAAGTCCCCTTTCTCTTTGGTGTTTTATTTTTACTAATACAATCCTTTCCATTGGTGACATGAGTCTTGTTTGTTTCTTGTTCTTATGTTGGTAGTCACCAAAGGATTTGTGCGAAACTATCCATCATCTTGTTCCTTTGTTGCATGAGGGATTTCTCAATAAATTTTTTGAAAGGATCTCATGTCTCATCATATTTCTTTTCTCCTTCCATGAGAGGTCGCTTGGTCATGCAAGATATTTTGTTCTCAATAGAAACAAGCTCGAGACCCAACTCTTTGTACTTTGACCTCGTTGGAGACATGCATTAAGACGACAAGGAGTAGACCGCTCTGATACAACTGATCCAGATTTTATAACCAGAATGAAATGACTACAGATTATTAACAGGTTCTTAACAAAAAATAAAAGAGATTCAGTAAAACCAATTTTCTATTCAATAAGGAAATAAGCTAAAACTGTAAAAATGCAGCGGAAACAAGCTTGTTGGAATGGTGGCAACTTATCTTTGAGAAGAGATGTGATAGTTGCACTCATTCGCAAGAAGATCATTACAATGAGGCTCTGAAGGAATTTTTACAATAAACATGAATTCCAAAAACCCTATACATCCAAAAACCTAACCCTAGGAGATGAAGCACCAAAATTCATGTGGGCCTCGTCTGGGTAAGTTAGTACATCAACTTCTCAAGGTTGTAACTTTTGCATACGATCTTCGTTTTACCCATATGACATCTCGTTGGGAAGGTATCATCGAGGAGATTCATTTTGGGGGCTCAAACCTACTTTTGGATATCAATGTGAATATTTATCTTGAAAAACCTTCATTTAGGCCCTCAAAATGGCCTCGAAAGTTAAAACTGCTAAAAATAGTAAATTGCCAAAATTGCCAGAAAACTATTTTGAGTCAGTTAGAAAAGGAGGGTGGTCACCGAAATCCACTTGGATCATCTACAAAGAGATATTTATATTTTCCTCAGTTCCCAACAATCACAGTTTCAGGTCCCGGCAATGGAAACATTTGTTGGCATAAGGGCAGACCCAGGGTTCAACGCTTCAACCGTGCATCAACAAAACCCTAACTATCTACCCTTTTGGTAACACCTGCAAAGCAGATGAAGTCTCACCCGAGGTAGAGGCAGGGGGGTTGCAAGACTCAAGTGTCTACAACCTAGCTAGAACACATATATGTGTTCACAATACTTAACAAATCACTTAACAATTAACATTCATTAGTCTTTACCCTTTATCCACTTCGTAGGTAAAACCCTAATTACAAAACAATGCAGTATTCAACAAGATCTAACACATCCAAGCACTTAACACATAAAAATAGATCAGATCTATCATTTATTCATATCACTAAGCATTAAGCTACTACATTAGATGCATCTAACATACATAAAGATTCGGTACTAAGAATAAATCACATCAATAACATAAAACAATCACAACACAGGATATACGTGGTTCACCCCCAGCATGGGGCTAGTCCATGTTGGCCCTTGACCAAGTTTTGAGGGTTCTTATTCATGTTTGACCATTTTGGACTTCGATAGACAGTCGAAGGCAGAGCACAAGATGAAGTAGAGATCGCGATATCTCAGCCCCTTTTTGGGTCCTTTTTGGGATTTGGGATTATGTAATAGGTATGGGATGTTGGCCCATGGGTTTACCCATGTTTAGGCCTATTTTTTAAAGTATAAATAAGTAGCTAGGTGACATAAGAAGCTTGGTTGATAAGCTAAGTGATAAGTGCAAGTATGGTTTGTATATGCTCTATGCATATTGTGAGAAACTTGTAGAGTTAAGTGCAAGTGGTTGTAACAAACTGTGAAAGGATTTGTGCTAGACCTAGCTCGGGGAAGGAGGATGTGGCAAGGTGCACGCAGATCTCTTGTCCTATGCGGAGTAGGTTTTTGTGGCTCTATGCATGTAGATGACTGGTTGAAGCTAATAATGAAGAAGAGTTTGTGGACATAGCCCCAGGGTCGGGGTGAACCATGTATATGTTGTGTTTCTCTACTTTGTGCAATGTGTTAGTGTATTTATGTGTTATTTGCTAAGTGCTTGATATAGATAGATAGATAGATAGATAGATAGATATGTTTATTCTTTGTTCTTATGATGAATATGGATGCTACATCTAACATAGGTGAATGTGCTTAGTGCTTGAATTTGCTAGATCTGATCCATCTATTTATGCTAAGTGCTTAAATACATTAGATGAGGGTGAATGTTGCGATGCTCTATTTTATTTACAAAGTAGATATTAGTTAAATATTGATGAACTGATAGTGCTAAATGCCCTATTAAGTATTGCAATCATAGATCTGTGTCCCAGCTAGGGTTGCAGACACCTGATTCCTACAACCACCCCTACCTCTACCTCGGGTGAGACTTCATATGCTTCGCAGGTGTTGTCGAAAGGGCCGGTAGTTAGGATTTTGTTGGTGCGTTGTTGTAGTGTTGAACCCTGGGTATGCCTTTGTGCCAACAAATGGTTCTGTTGTCGGGACCTAAAACTGCGATTGCTGGGAAATGAGGAAGAAGAAGCTATGTGCAAAGATTTGACCTGAAATTGTGAAAGCTCTGTGCATAGATATGTTGCTATAGTGTGCATTACTCTACTTAGTTTGACAATATTTGTGCTAAGGAAAAGAAGTCTGATCTGAAGAAAAGAGGTAAGATATGAAATCTTTGTGCCATGAGAAAAGTAAAAGTGAGACTTTTATTAAAAGAGGTAATATCTAAAAGCTCTGTGCTCTGATAAAGATAAGAATATTGAAAATTTCTAGATCTGAAAGATTTGTGCTCTATAGAAGTAAGATAAATGGAAATTTTTGTTTCAACAATATGGATCTAGGTATGTTTGATAGATTTTGTCCTAGCTTAAAAACTAGGGCATTAATAGATGAAAGAATATTTGATATGAGTAGATCTTATAAGAATAGTGAAAAATATGTTATACCTATGCATAGAAAGAATGTTTGGTCTAATAAGTGTATGCAGGATCCTCGAATGAAATGTTTGCAAGTTAGCTACCATGATCCTAGCGCACAGTACAGGAAAGGTTGAGGATCATTTAAAAGAAAGAGAGGATTAAACCTCTATTACAGTTGGAGAAAACTGGGACATCTTGCTAAGGAATGCCCTGGGAGAAGACCCAGTTGTCTTTGTTTCAAAGCTATGGACCATGAAGTATTGGATTGTCCTAGAATGATTGTTAAGATTGAAGAAATGAACATGAGACAAAAAAAACCTAGGGCAAATATAGAAACTAAGATTATGGAAGAACCCCAGAAAGAATTAGAAAAAGTATTGCTACATATGAAAGAAACACTGAATGACCACCGACATGTCAGATTATCAGATATCTTCAAAGAAAAAGAATGCATTGAAGCAAGAATAGGAGACTTCGACGCTGAATGTGTTCTGGATGAGGAAACACAGGTGAATATCATTATAGAGAGAACTTGGGAAGCTACAGGGAGGCATGGTATGATTCCTTCATTAGGAGGAATAGGACTATTCAAAGGAAAATTGATAAACCTATGTGGAAATCTCACCCGGATACCTATGAATGCCAATGGAACTTTGACAGAGGAAGATTTTGAGATTATTAAATTTATTGAGAACAGTGCCCCATTTACCATGCTACTAGGAAAACCTTGGATTGAAAGAGATCAGACCAGAAGGCAAAAAGAAGAAGAAGTTTTACAGCAAAAGAAGCAAGAGTTAAAAAAATTCATGACTAGAAGGATCGCAAACTTGATTGAAGAATAGAAAAATAGATCGGACCTGTTTAACACTAGAGACCCGGATGTTGAAGTTGAAAGAATACTAGAAGACCCATAGAATATTAAAGTACCTGTTCTGGATAAAGAAGAAGGATCACCCTCAAATCTTAGGAAAGAATCTCAACAATGCAAAGTAACTATGCCAAAAGAAGATAAGAATTAGAATGGAAAAAGGCATATCGAGATGAAGCTCACTGGAAGGAAGGCTAGAAAGCTAAGTAAGAAGATATCTAAGATCGACAAGTTGCAGAAGATTCCATAGGAAACCTCGCAGAAGGAAAATTTGCAAAATTGGAGCTTCGTTGGGATATCAGAACAACGACACATGACACTTTGCCATGGTGAAGCAATATAGTCATTGGGGACATTATAACCATTAGACCAATGCTCCGAATGGGTAGAAAGGAATTTATGGTCAGACAACTCAACATCAGACCGTTGGAACTGTACCATAACAGAAATAACAAAGTTAATGAAGGATTCTAACCCGTTGCAAGAAATCTGTTGCCGAGTTACCTATTTATCACATCATTCCATGCACCGAGAACACTTTTACCAACTGAGAGTTTGAGCCCACAGACTAAGTTGATTTTTCACAGTGATCACCGCACTCTTGATATCTATCTCATTACTGTGTCTAAGTTATCCTCCAAACCAAAGATTGTTAACCCCGAGCGTGTATGTCAGACAAGTTGAGCATTGCAGAGAAAGATGTTGAAGAAGTTATGATAGACCTCATGACTAAAAGAGTCATGTCGATGTCTACAGGTGTACAAGCATCATCAATGAGAGGACTGCAAGTCTCTTTGTCGACTGCTCGTGGATCCGAACCATCCCAACCATCAGATGAAAAACGAACCAAGCACAGGGATGATCTAGCGAATTCCAAATTGATCCCGACCATATTACCCACCTATATTCCACCTTTGAGTGGCATAGTAAATCGAGACAGCATGCCTAGATATTTCAAATACACCTTGGTTACGGTGTACCTCCCAAAGGGGATACCCATAGTTTGAGAATACCAAGATAAGATTGCAGTGTTGAAGTTCAGAGACTTCAACCTCAAAGATCACAAATTCTATAACATGCTCATCCCACATAAGTACCTGACCAGAACTAAGGGGAAGAATTCAAAGATAATCCCCAAGTCATGGACTATGAACATCGCACAGTCCACCCTGTTGAACTTCATGAAGATTCCCCACTTTGGTAGACACTAGGAAGTCAATGCCTGTGTCAAGATGTTGCTTTCTTGTTACCATTGTGGATATTTGTGGCTAAACTATCATATAACAATTGATCTAATGCTGATCAATCAGATCACAGAGTTGAGTATGCAAGGACCTGATCCACAAGAGCTTTACCCCAGAAAATTGATGGATCATGCTCTAGCATAGAATATCAAGGACACTTATGGTGATGTCGAGAAGGGAATGTGAGGCTACAAGGTATCTTCTATCCATAGTGGTGCAGTGTGCCTCACCTTTCAGTTGATTGCAGGGAAGTTAGTAAGAGATAACCGACCTACCCAAGTCACTGGTTTTATAGTCGATCTCGCAGGGAAGTGCACGAAAGGCCTTCAGATGAAATGGGCAAAGTACCTGGGTAACCAGTTGGAACTCGACTGTAGAGGAGCATAGGATCAAGGATATGAATTTCATTTTAGCTATCTCTTGATCCTTATAACTTTTATTGCCTAGGAGATGCCAGAAGGTGCGACCTTCCTGGACATCGATCCATTCGAACCGTTGGCCATGAAGTTTAGTACATTGTGGTATTCAAGTGATATGAATAAACAGTGGAAGTCAAATGTTGTTTTCATACCTACTACAATCAGCTAAAGATAGCCATATAGTCTGAGCCTTGCATGACTCTGAATACTCTACACTGGTTCAGGCCTTTGATGAAGTTCAACGCAGATTGACATTTTATTTACATCACAACATGAGCCAATGAACACAAAAAACAAATTCAATCCTACTATAAGCTGACGGTGGAGGAGTTGGAGGAGATCACTAAGGACTGGTCAGTGGACCTCCTTATTCCAACAAACCTTGTGGATATATCTGACATCAACAGCCCAGAACCAGTATAGGATACACCTAGACCTAGCAGAACAAAGAAGACCAAAGAGGCCCAAGGATTAGACAGTTCATTCGTAAAGACTGTTTTCATATCACCAGAGAAGGGAGGTGATGGCGAAGAGTTAGATGAAAAAGAAGTCTAATAGAAGAAATTCAACGAGGTTGACCCCTTGAAGAAGAGGAAAGGTTCACCTCTGAAACTTTCCTCTTGGAATAAATCGATGGCCACTATGACCAAGATGTAGACTATCCTCACTTCCAATGACTTTGACTTCCTCATAGCAGCCCTACAAGATGCTTCCCTTGAAATAACAGAGAAACAAGAAGCAAAGCAAGAGGAGATGTATGATCGAATTGAGACTAAACTCTGATGGGTACAACAAACCCTACAATCTAGTCACGCAATCTCCACTACGCCGGGAGAACCAGAATTGGGAGATGATCCAACCCAACTCCACCACCTAGCCGATACAGTTGAAGCTCGCCTTCGATGAGCATAGAAAGAAACAGAGCAATCCACCTAGGCTTTGACACAAGTACAAGGAGTACTCGTAGAGCAACGCAGTGCTACAGAATAGGAAAATCTTGCTCTCCAAGCGAAGTTTGATGAAGAAAAATCATAGCTACATCAAGAAAATGAACAATTGCTTGCATAGCAAGTTGAAGTAAAAGAAGCAGTCAATAGATCACTTCGCTCTGTGACAGTCTTAGAAATCAAGGCAGAAGACCAAGTTACATAGCAGGTGAACCAACTCGCAGAAGCCATCCAGTAGCTACAACAACACATAGAATATTTGGAGCTACACACTATACATGAGACCCCACAAGATGTAAGAGATCAAAGAGAAGAAACCACCCAGAGCGTAGTTGAAAGGCTAAAGGCTCTTACCCTAGAATGTAAGCAACTCACTGATCACAGTTCCCAGACCTATGAACAACTCACAGAGAACCTAGAACTGAAGGCACTAGAGTCATAGCTCCAAGAGGTGAAGTATCAAGCCAAAAATATACAGGCACAGTTGAAGCCCCTGTCAGCTGTGGAAAGAATGAAGCGATCCCAAGAGAAGTGGTTGCCCAACAGCAGATCCACACTATCCAGAGCAGAGTTATGGAGGTAACTCATAAACTCCAACCTGTACAAGAAAAGGCTTACCAATTTTTTACAGAGGTAGAAGGGCAAGGAGTAGAGATAGAGCAGGTTGTCACTACAACTGAAAAACATCTAGAGGGACCTATCAATAATGCAGTCATCCAAGAGATCATTGAATAGGAGGTCGTAGCACAACAACAAGTCAAATCTGCTCGAGCCAAGCTCGAGGTGTTAGAAGCATAACTAGTTAGACCAGAGTGACTCGGGATGAGTCACGGGTGAGTGTTGGGGGCTTGTTGGTTCTAGACCTAGTTTTGAGGGTTCTTGGTCATGTTTGACTATTTTGGACTTCGACAGACTATTGAAGGTGGAGTGCAAGATGAAGCAGATATTGCGAGATATCATCCCCTTTTTGGGTCCTTTTTGGGATTTGGGATTATGTAACAGGTATGGGATGTTTTCCCATGGGTTTACCCATGTTTAAGCCTATTTTGTAAAGTATAAATAAGTATCTAGGTGACATAAGTAGCCTGGACGATAAGCTAAGTGCTAAGTGCAAGTATGTTTTGTAGATGCTTGTGCATATTGTGAGAAACTTGTAGAGCTAAGTGCAAGTGGTTGTAACAGACTGTGAAAGGCTTTGTGCTAGACCTAGCTTGGGGAAGGAGGATCTAGCGAGGTGCACATAGATATCCTGTCCTATGTAGAATAGGGTTTTTGTGGCTCTATGCATGTAGATGACTAATTGAAGCTAATAATGAAGAAGAGTTGGTGGACGTAGCCCCAGGGTTGGGGTGAACCATGTATATGTTGTGTTTCTCTGCTTTGTGCGATGTGTTGGTGTATTTATGTGTTATTTTCTAAGTGCTTGATATAGATAGATAGATAGATCTATTTATCCTTTGTTCTTATGATGAATCTAGATGCTAGATATGACATAGGTGAATGTGCTTAGTGCTTGAATATACTAGATCTGATCCGTGTATTCATGATAAGTTCTTAAATACATTATATCAGGGTGAATGTTGTGATGCTCTGTTTTATCTGCGAAGTAGATATTGGTTAAATATTGATGAACTAACAAAGCTAAGTGCCTTATTAAGTATTAGAATCATAGATCTGTGTCCCAGCTAAGGTTGCAGACACCTGAGTCCTGCAACCACCCCTGCCTCTACCACGGGTGAGACTTCATATTCTTCACAGGTGTTGCTGAAAGGGCCACTAGTTAGGGTTTTGTTGGTGCATTGTTGTAGCGTTGAACCCTGGGTTTGTCGTTGTGCCAATAGTCCACCAACTCTTCTTCTTCTTTATTATCTTCTTTCAATGCATAGAGCCACAAAACCAGCTTTGCATGGTATAGGAGATCTTCATGCACCTCACTAGATCCTACTTCCCTGAGCTTGGCACAACATAGAGCCTTCTTACAATGACTTTTACTTAGCTCTGCAAGTTCTCAACACACAATGTGCACAAAGCCTTTACACTATTTTCACTTAGCTCACTAGCTTACAACTGATTGTTTCTTACATCACCTAGATATCTATTTATACATTAAAAATGGGGCCTAAACTTGGGTAAAACCATGGGCCAACATCCCATACCCATTACATAAACCCTAATCCCCAAAAATACCGCAAAAGGGGGCACAATCCCATGATCTCTACTTCACCTGGGCACTCTATCTTAGACCAGCCTGTCGAAGTCCCAAAAATGGTCACACACGACCAAGGTTCTCCAGAACTTAGTCGAGGGCCAAGAAAGGAAATGTGTTGTTTGAGCCCAAAAATGGGCTCTACCTGAATAAGTACGATGCTTAGTCATAAGGGCTTGAGAATTAGTGATCTTGTATTTTTATTTTATATTGTACATAGATTTGTTTACGTATTTAC
The DNA here is from genome assembly GCA_900067695.1 of Picea abies. Lineage (NCBI taxonomy): Eukaryota > Viridiplantae > Streptophyta > Pinopsida > Pinales > Pinaceae > Picea > Picea abies. The sequence goes on from CBVK0100154602.1 coordinate 26,922, forward strand.
TCCTTTTTTTGCATTAGTGATTGATGTGCCTTTGTTGTGTTATATATGCCTAAGGATTCATTGATTTACTTTGGATTCACCGATGGAACCAGTCCCCATACTTGACACCTAGAATTTGCTACTTGGGTGATCTATTCGTTGTCTAGTCAACTAGTGTTTGTTGGAGGTGTGTGTCTGAGGGAAACTACTAACAATGTTGTCGAGTGTAGTTATCAATATTTTGTGAGATGCATTTTCAAGTGGCATTAATCACCTCCAAGTGTTCATGGATTCACAAATGGTTGTCTCATATTTGAATGGTGTATATCGAGTTCAAGATCCGGTACTATTATGGTTTTTCCTTAGGGTACGTCTTCTGGAATGCTATTTGGAGTTCATTACTTATGAGCATGTTCCTAGGAGAACTTATGAGTTAGTTGATGCTTATGCTAATTATGTGTTAGATTGAAATGTATATCATCAGTAAAGTAAAGAATAGACAATCACATGTAAATATACACTTTTGCAAGTAAAGTAAAAAATTTATATAATGCACAAAAATATATATATATATATA
>CBVK0100154603.1:0-27475 GCA_900067695.1 Picea abies
TATATATATGGGAACAAATATCATTACAGATCTTGATTGGCTCAATTACAGAAATAGTGGCTTCATTATTATTTTGGAAGCACTACCTTTAAATATAGATTTGGATTGGGGAAATGTATAGCAGTGGTGGATGTTAATAATTACAGGTTGGGTGAATGTTGTTGTTGACTGTATAAAATGCAGAATGTGCGAATAAAGGGAATAAAACCTCTTACAATTGTGTGAAACACTTCTATTTGTAATGGCACTGTGTTGGATATTAATGGGCAGTGAAATTAGGCAAATACACAAGAATTATTACTCAGTCATCTGGTTGATGGTTGATGCATAGTTTTCTTACTACAAAATATGTTATGGATTGCTTGATTAGTATCATGAACAATAGACACTTTTTCCCCCTCATTATCTCATTTTCTACTAATTACAACCCCCTCACATATCCCATATTCATTTTGTTCACCCCCTGTTCTGATATTGATTATAGCTAGGAGAATTCATGTTTAAGTGGATGAAGTGGCAGTGTCTTGAGTGGATTGCAATAAGGTTTATTTGGTTGTTTTACAATTGATTGTTGTTTTCATTGAGCAGTGACCATTTTTTTTCTCCCCTTACATTATATCATATTTTTTCTCATTACAAACCCCTCACATTTCCCAGAACACTGTTTCACCCCCCCTGCTCATTGATTAACGCTAGAACAATTTGTATGTATTGGATTTCATGAGCCTGATATATTCTGAGCCAAATCTATTTCATATTTTTAAAGAGTTGTCATGCATGGTTATTTAAAAGACTATTTGCTAATCATTAACATATGCAGGATGATTTTTTTTCAGTCCGGGGAGCCATGGCCAAGGAAACAGAGGTAGAGATAGCTAGAACTGAGGCCCAAGAAGGTCCGAGTTCTCTATACATTTTGACATTGATTCAGAAGAGCTTGTATAGTTGTTTCATGCTAGATTCTTTAATTGGATTGGGCAGGGAATAGTCCAACTGAGGTTTGAAAGGCCTCCTTTCCAAGCCCCTCAAGCCCCCAACATCCCTGTGCCTCCTCAAGTCTCTTTACAGCTTGAAGTCCTGAAAAATGATGGGTGGTAGGAGATTGTTCACCCGACAATCTCCCAGCATTGTGGCTGGCCCAACTTAACTTTACCTGCTCCTCTACCTTTGAACCCCATTGTCCAAGCTTCCCCTAACCACTCACCAGTGAAATCCTCCCATGCCAGTAAGATATTGAATACTGAATCCCATCATGCATTTGATAAAGGAAAAGCTATTGCTGCCCATTCCTCACCCTTCAATGACTATGACGAATCCGTGTCTTCACGGATGCATTTGAGGGATGATTTTTCCCATGTGATCAGTGAGATAAGGCCTAAAGGCTCTGCTGAGCCCAAGGAAAATTCAGGAAAATCAAGAGGTGACAACAACAACCAAGGAAGGGTTGCCTCACAAATTGGAAAATATGGCTTTTGATTTTTATGTTATTTATTTATGATGGTGGACTTCATGGATTTTGGACAACATGTTTTATTTTGGATATATGAGTATTATTTTGAAATATTTTCAAATTTCATGAGCTAAAATTGCCAAAAGTAAATGTGTTTGAGGGTAGGCACAAGGGGTGTGTTTATTTAACTAATGGATTATGTTATGATGATTATGATTGTTATGAACTAAAGGGATTCACAAGGGGACCCACCTACTAGTTATTATTTAATTATGACCCTATTATAATTATTACTTCACCCCCCTAACTAAAGTTAGTTGAGTCTTTAGTTAGCTTAACTAATAAGTTGGTTCAACTACTTCAACCAATTCTAATTTTTTAAAAGCAGAAGTAAGGGGAGGAACAAGAGGAAGATAGAAGCAGAAGCATGCTAAGGTTTTCTCTTTGAGTTTGTGTTAAGATAATTCAATTTTCATTCATTCATATATTCATCATAGCCTAATTCTTTTTTATGATAGCAGGGTCTTATTGTAGACAACAATATTCAGTGATGAATCAAATCCTTCAGACACTTGTTCTTCAGAGGTGTTGATATATCTTTTATAGTCTGTGTAGACTCGTCTGTTTATGAATTAATTTTCATGACTAACAAAGGCTATTGTGCAGAGTTGAGTGGGAAAAAATTTGTGGCAAGTTGATCCAAATTTCAGAGTTCAATTTTGGTTTTATGTCAGGTCCTTTTGTATGTTCCATCAGGGATGTCTAAGTTTGAATTTGGTCCAAGATTTCTGTATGAGATTTTGTAAAGAAAATGACTCTTTGGTGAATTGGGATGAAATAAAGGATTGCTTTATGTCTCAATTGTCTTGATTATCATCTTGGTGTCTTTACTTCTGTTCTTACATTTATTTCAGCAACTGATATGATAAAAAAAACAAAAAAAGTGAATTTCTAGCAAGCTTTTTGTTGATAAAAGACTAGCCTAAGCACTTGTAATTAATACTTGTGAGTTAGGATATCTAATTTTGTTGGCTATAAGCATAGGGTGGTATTCCTGTCTACTTTAATTTAGCCAAGTAAAGTCTGAAAATGCTTGAGTAAGATCAATTCATATCTTTGCCTCAACATTGTTGAATCCCTGGAATGGAGGTGGAGCATTCGATGGACTGTGTGAAAGTAAAGGTGTATACCCTTGGGGTGGGACATGCATGCGGGGAATGAGATTTTGTGAGTGGTGGGCGTAAGTGGATCCTTGGAGGAAATCCTTCCTATAGACTGGTGCAACTTCCTGTTGTCCTTTCCTAGTATAGGAATCCCTTTCCTGGTGGAGTTTAGTCCCAGCTCAGGGGTGACCCACTACTGAGAGTGAAGAGAAGTGTGGTGTAATGTTGGGAGGTTCGTGGAAGGTCTGCACGCACTCAGTGCATTGCAATTAAGATATAAGTATCATTTATGTGCTTAATGGTTAATGATGTATTTTATTCCATGTTTGTGATTCTTGTAATAATATCATGTGTTTCTCTACATGTATGCTTTCATGTTATCTCTATTTATTTATGTTAATTTTATATGTGATTTATTCCGCAAAGAGCTATGCCTACCATAGCCCAACAAGTCTATGTTTGGGCATGGAAAATTTTAATTATCTATAACAGTGCTTGAAATTGTGTGTGTCTGAGGTAGCGTGGTCCGACTTGTGGGTGGTCGGGAATGTTACATTATGTGTGCGCAGAACTATGATTCAACACATAGAGTTATTAGAGATAAAAAAACAAACCGCAATTTTCTTAGTTTCAGAAAATGCTATTGCATAAATATTATCACTATTTGAAAATAGGGAAAAAATAGATGAAGATGTCCTTGTCCTTGAATTTAGTTCACGATCAGTATGATAAAGGCTTATTTTCATGACATATTCAATAGTTACACCATATGGAATTGAATTAAGTATTCCTTTAGAATCATCATTTTTTAAAGATTCAGTTAAAGAGGTTATAACTATGAATTGTTTATTCCTTGGATATAACAATGAAATTCTAGTGAATGTTACTATCTTAGGTTTTATGCTGAAGCTTTCCAAAGGAAGTAAATTTAATTATGCATAATACCTCTCTTAAAACTCTTATGCATAAGTTTAATTATGCAAACAACTCTTCTTCAATTCTTTCTTAATGGATGCAATATGTGCTTCATTATTTATCCCCATTATCAAAATATCATCTACATACACCACAAGATATATAACAATTTTTCCAACTTTCTTGACAAACAAAGTTGCATCATCAAGATTAAAATGATCGAAATCAATCTTCAAAAAATGCTCAATTAGATTTTCATGCCATGCACAAGGAGTTTGATTTAGGCCATACAAAGACTTGATGAGCTTGCATACCTTATGTTCTTGACCCTTTACAACAAATCCTTATGGTTGAGACATCTAGACATTCTCTTTCAAGTCTCCACATAAGAAGGCTATCTTCACATCCATGTGATGAATTGTGAATGAAAGAGGCACTCACCTTCCTCTAGCTCATTAGGTTCAATAGGATGGATCTTGGTGTTAGAAATGGTGGCACTGGATTCTGCGTCAATAATCCGTCTCCCCTTTTCTGGTTTTGACTTAGAGCTGGAACCCGCATCTAATTTATATGCTTTCACCTCATCCACCAATGAATTCTTTGAGCCCCAATCAACAATTATATGCCAGGGATCTTATGGAAGTCACACCACTTCCCAATGTATTTCTTTGTCTTTCCATTGTCCTTATTTTTTGCAGCTTAGATTGGTTGTATTGAGGCTTTACATCTTTTCTTTTCCCTTTTTTCTGCGGGTTGGGGATGCCCTTGACCTGATTTTTCTGTGAGGGGTTCCTAGACCCAAACTATCGTGTCTTTTGTTTAAGCTTCTACTCGATTTTGACAGTATATCGATAGGTTATTCCCAAGGATGAGATTTATAAAAAATCCATTTCTGTTCAGATGTATCTATGCATACCACCATGGTACTTGAGCACCATATGTCGCTCAAAATATTTGATACCCAGCTTGGTGCACAAGGTGTGGAAGATATTTTTGAACTCTGGTACTGTTTGTTCCCTTTTCTGCTGCAGTGTGGTCCATCTTGTATACAGGTCATCATAACTTCCAATAGGGTAGTATTGTTCCTTAACAACATCCCCGAAGGATTCCTAGGTGAGTGAAATTGTAAATATTGAGGGTTCCTCTGTTTCATTTTTCTCATATAAAGTCTCACACCAATCTTTGACGTGGGGGACAACTTTGAGGAGCGCAAATGTAATCTTTCTCTATTGGAAAAGTTATGGACAAAAAAATACCTTTCTAGAAGATTCAACCATTTGTCTACAACATATGAGTCTATCTGACCTTCAAATATAGGAATATCAAATTTTATTTTTACCTTGAAGGGGGCAAAGCCTCCACTCGAGGGAGATGTGATTCCCGTTGGTAGTCGTCAAAGGATTTGCGAAAAACTATCCATCCTCTCATTCGTTCGTTGCACAAGGGCTTCCTCAAGAAATAGTTTGAAAGGATCTCCAACCCCTTCATCTTTATTTTCTCCTACCATGGAAGTTCACTTGGGTGTGCGAGAGCTCTTGTCCTTAAGAGAAACAAGATTGAGACCCAACTCTTTGTACCCTGACCTCGTCGGGGACAAGCACTAAGAATGACAAGGAGCAGACCGCTCTGATAACACTGATCTAGATTTTATGAGCATAACAAAATGAATATAGATTTATATTATTAACACAATGATACAATGTAAAATAACAAATATATAGTAAAACTTGGCTTCTATTCAATAAAAAAATATGTTGAAACTGTAAAATGCAAATTGAAACAAACTTGCTAGAATGGTGGCGACTTATCTATGAGAAGAGATGTGACGATTGCGCTCATTCTCAAGAAGATCATTATAATGAGGCTCCAAAAGAATTTTTACATCAAACATGAATGCCAAAACCCCAGACATCCAAAACCCTAACCAGAGGAGATGAAGTGCCAAAAGTCATGTGGGCCCCTTTGGGGTAAGTTGGTACATCAACTTCCTAGGGTCGTAACTTGTGCATATGATCTCCATTTTAGGCGCAGGATAGCCCATTGGAAAGGTATATCCAAGGAATACACATTATTCCATCACACTCTAACTTTATTAATTGTGTGACTGTGGCGAGCCCAAAAAATGTTGTTTAGGGCCTCAAAACGACCCTTGAAGTTCAAGACTTGAAAATCTAGAAAAAAACTACCAAAATGAAAACTGAAACTTCCAAGATGAAATATGTATGTGAGCCAGTTGGAAGAGGTGGGTGGCCACCGATATCCACTTGGATCATGAGCGCATAGGGATGTATTTTAATGGCTTTTTCCTCGAACACTTTTTTATTTATTGAAGAGAAAATGATTCAACAACATACATAATGTATAAACTTTATATTTTTCTTTTTTTTCTTTGAATCCTTCGATTTATTTTCCAAAATATAGTAAAATACTTTGTTTAAATAATTTTTATTAAAGAGGAAATCTTTGAGGGACATTTAAACATCTTCTTCACGAAAATTTTGTTTTTCTCAGGCCTTGTTATGACACTTGTGTAAAACAAAAACTTATATATCTTATTTGTTCAAACAAAATTGAAAAATAATTTGTACTTGAAAAGATTTATAAATTTTCAAGAGCCGACATGAGTTTTCAATGTGTGTTTTTCTCGAAATTGATCAAGATTCTTTCACAAATAGGTATTTATCCCAAATAAACTCATAAAAAAGTTGTTTATTCCCCTTATTAAAATGAGGAAAAGGAAACACCATGAATAAAATTTGGGAAATGCAAACATGTCCACCAGGGCTATAGATTCCCGCTGGTACTGGACAAAGATTTTTTATGCTAAGATGACTTCGTCGGGGCTATAGATTCTTTCTGGTAGTGGAGCAACATGAAAAATAAGTTTCCTTGTTCAAAAGTTATTTAACTCTAAAACCCAAAAATTTTCAATTCCTTCGGAAAAATACATGTCAAAATTTTTGGCTATGAAATCTTATCTAAAATAGGGTTATGATGATTGCTTGAGTTTCTAGAATAAGTATATATTTGAATTGAAATAAAATGTCTTACACAGTGAAATAAGGTTACTAAAACTGAGAAAATGCGACAAATCTATTCAAAGGAGGTATTAAATGTCTGAAAGACTTAAACCTTTTAAAATTTTTGAAAAGCAAAGAGATATTTTACTTATTTTGAGATGTTATCAAGTTTTGCTTCGATATATACCCATAAATAAAACTCATGTAAAACAAATAATATACAATTGTACAAACATAGCTTTGTTTTATATTACAAGTGTAAATACATTGTACATATACATCGTCGTGAAATTTCAAAATATAGAAAGGTTAACATTTATTAATCTTTGTCGATAGGATATTCTACATCAAAAGAAGGGCTTGAAGGATCAATAGAACTATCAAAGTAAGCTTGACAATGAGGAAACCTCATGATATGAATGCCCTGCTTAGTCTCAACAATATCCTCCATGATCTTTTCAAGTTTGCATTCAAGCATGCACTAAAAGTCTGTTGTCAGTCTTGACGTAGAAATTCCTTGTTCTATCTGCTAATTTCCTTTCTTAGCATCGCCCATGCCCAAATTCATGCAACATTTTTGATTTACCAAAATCCATTGCCTATAAGATTTGAATTTTTAAGCCTAGGATTTGGTGCACTGTAAATTCCACGAGCAGGGAGATATGGAAAAGAAGGAGAGACGGTCCTTCTAATCCCCTTGTTTTATGATGAAACATCAATCGGATTTTGAACCTCATCCCTCATAATCTCATCCTTCTTATCACCCGAGTCATTCTTTCCTCTCTTTGAACCCATTGTCCATACAAACCACATATAATAATCATGACTAATAGACATTTTGAAACAAAAATTTAAACACAAGAAGGTGATTAGAATTAATGTGAAGTGTGTCATCCTGATTATTTCATCTATATAATTTTTTTTAATCAAAGTAGGCATAATTGTGAATCTTTTTTAAATATTTGAAGTACATATTTTGTCAGATAATTAATCACCAAAGTACTTCACATCATATTGTGTTATTAATTAAGCAATAATTATAAAATATTAGATGGAGAAAGTGTCTGATTAATAAGCTACACGTTAACTATTATGCGTGTTAAAATATTTTCACACATTGGCTTGAATGATGACTAACTTGACCCCTAGCCCAATCGAAAAGAAACTAAATCTACATTCCTTAATGCCTCGATAGGAAGTATTACCCCAAGTCAGATCCAAGTGTTGTAACTAAGCATGATTAGTTAAATATATGTAGTATTAAATGACAAAAAAACCAAAATTTGTTCCTTAATAGCTTAAATTTTTTTTTTCTTTAGGCTTAATAACTTCTTAGATTAATTATAAGCTAGATTAGTTTAGGCTTAAAAGACATTTTAAAATATAAATACATTGAACACGCTTTATATTAAATATAAAATAAACATAACCGTTGCCCAGATCTGAAAGACATGTGGCTTAGAAACACTTAAGTCAGGGCTTTATTCAAGTTTATAAAACAACCTACCCCAAGCCCAAAACCACCTTGGTATCATAAAACCACCATCATATTACTTGTTAGTTGGGAATATTTAAAACCCATCGTCCACACAATGATTGAGAGCTAACCACAAATTGACATGTAATATGACATTTAATAAAACTTTTAATTAAATTAGTAATAGTTTGTCACCTCACATATATTGCTAAAATTCATTTGAATGAAGGATACAAGCTCCTGATTTTTTCAAGGTGTTGTCAATAACCTGCAAAAAAAGAGACAACCTTCGAGTGGAGGGGAACCCACACACATGGGTAAGTTAAAAAAAGACAACTTAGTTTTTAAAATTATCTTAAATTTCTCTCAAAAAGAGGTTTATCCCATTTTTGTTTAAAACATAGCTTAGACCCTATAATGGACCCTAGAAGGAAATATTCCACATCTCAACATCCAGAATAGAAATACCATTTTTTAAACATCTCACAGACAAAAACTTTGACGTCTTTGAGAATAAAGTAATGGTAAAAACTGTCGAGAAGATCAAAAGTTAGAGTTCACAAATTTTAACAACAATGTTGAACATTTACTTGCATGGGACTCTGGTTTAGTTAGGGAAATCATACCTACTACTTTCCATTTTCCATAATCTATGCTTATGTGTAATACCCCAAGGCTGAGCCCCTAATTTTTAAATCATGAATTGTAAACATGTTTCATAGGCTGGTGAGCCAAGTAACGATAAGCTAGAAGGCTTATGTGATAGTTGGGCCAGAGAGCCTACAATGCTACGACCAAGAGCTTGTTTTGTATATGTAAATATTCAAATCATTAATATAAAGCATCACTACATGTATATCGACCACGATGAAAGAGTATGGGGGACTAGGCTCCACTAGACTGGGTAAGGGAGGGGGCTGAGAGGCTGGAAAAAGGGGATAATCTTAAGAGATTAAATCTCAGAGAATAATATGTATTATTATTCTAAATGTTGTGAGGAGTATATGAATTATCCTAAGTTCCTTTGGGGGAGGGGAACAACTTCCAAATGGAGAGGAATGTGCTTCATGAGCACCATGTGTCATTTGAAGCACATGCAAATATATGTAGGGATTTTGATTGTTTCAGGGATCTTTTTCCATTCCTTCCACTCACACACGCAACTAGCAGGAAAACAGTAAAACCTGGAACACCATTGTCGAACCCTTGACTATCGTGAACCTCTACAATGAGCCTGATCTGATATCTTTGTTGACCCTGTACCCTATGGGTTGCTTGTGCTTCATTCTACCATTATCGTGCCCCACATATGGTTTGTGTTTTTTCCATCACCCTTTCCCGTGTGTTGAGTAGCTATATTGAAGAAGAAGGTTTTCGGGCATGTGAGAAAATCTCTCCAGGTGAGAGAGTTTGCTGAGGAAGTGAGTTCTCCTGGAGGGAGTCCAGTAGCAACTGAAAATCTCTGAAAATTCTTGTCCGACATGTTGGTGAAGCCCTAGAAGGGAGGTGAAGTAGTCAATGGACTGCATGATAGTGAAGTTGTATACTCCCAGGGTGGGACAAGCATGTGGGGAATGAGAGTCTGTGAGCGGTGGGCGTAAGTGGCTCCTTGGAGGAAATCCTTCCTGTACACTGGTGAAACTTCTTGTTTTCCTTGCCTAGCCTAGGAATCCATTTCTCGATGGAGTTTAGTCCCAGCTCGGGGGTGACCCACTACTGAGAGTGATGAGTAGCATGGTCTAAGGTTGGGAGGTTCATGGAAGGTCTGCACGTAGTCGGTGCATTGCAATTAAGAGATAAGTATCATTTTCGTGCTTAATGGTTAATGATGTATTTTAGTGCATGTCTGTGATTCTTGTAATAATATCATGTGTTTCGATGCATGTATGATTTCATGTTATCTCTGTCTATTTCTATTAAGTTTATATGTGATTTATTCCACAAAGAGATTTGTCTGCCATATCCTAGTCGGTCTATGTCTAGGCATGGACAGTTTTAATTATCTATAATAGAGCTTGAGATCGTGTGTGTTTGAGGTAGCGTGGTCTGGCCTGTGGGTGGTTAGGGATGTTACAATCTGGTATCAGAGTGAATTTTTCAACATTGAACCTGGATGGGCCACAAAGGTGGAATTTGAAGTAAAAATTCCACAGGGATTTGAAGCATAGAGTGCCAAGAGGGCACTGAAAGAGATCCTGGGTGGTATTGGAAAGCTCATGAGGTATACTGGTTTGATAAACCACAATATAAGTGGTAATGGGACACAAAGTTAAATTTGGGCCATTGGATCTGTTTGTAGGGAGACAGACCCCTCACTTCCGCGAGATCCAGATAATATGCACAAAGGTTAAGAATCAAAGTCCTTTGGACTTCGCCCCTCTGGTCATTTTAAAAAGGAAGCTGTCAAAGTCCCGAAGTCCGAAACCAATCCAGACCATCTATTCCAAGGGATATGTGTCCAAAGATTAAGCAAGGTTTGGAGTTTCGAAACTCCAGAAGAAATTGTTTGTGATTGCATAGGATGAACAGACCCCTGAAGTCCTAGAGCACCGAAGTGACGTGACAGGATGATGTCACTGTGGGTGATGTGGAACAATTCGGTAGTTTGAAAATTTAGTAGTTCGACAACTTGGATAAAATGCCGAAGGCAGTAAGTCCCCGAAGCCCTAAAGCATCGGGTATGATGTGGTAAGATGATATCACATAGGGTGATGTGCAACTACCTAGGTCTTCCATATGTCACTCATTTTTGTACTTTTGACAAGCCCTTAGGACCGACTGGAAGCTGAAACGTGTCACTCGACGGAGGGGCCACATGTCACCACCTTGATTGGTGACAACTATACTTCATGGGCCCTGAAAGGTTAAGTAGTTTAGGAGTTCAATGTTCGAGAGAAACAAATTTAGCTAAGGTGAAATTTCCCGAGGCCCGAAGTTTTGAAGTGACGTGGCATGATAACATCACCTAGGGTGACGTGAAATTCCTTAGCCATGTCATGTGTTAGTCATAATGGTACCTGTATGACCTTGTTGGACCAATATCAGTCTGACATGTGGGGCCACATTTCACCATCTTATATGAGAATGGGTGTACTACGTGGACCTCAGAAAGATTAAGCGGTTCAGGAATTCGACATTCGGGAGAAACAGAGTGCGGTGATGACGTCCCTAAGTCCCGAAGTGACATGGCTTGTTGATGTCATCGAAGATGACGTGTGCACATAGGATGCATTCCACGTACCAGTCAGAGTTGTGTTTTTGTCAACCTTGTTGGACCAATTAGCAGTCCGACATGTAGGGGCCATGTTTATATGATGACAACTGTATTATGTGGGCCCCCAAAAGTTAAAAAGGCTTAGGAGTTCAACGTTTTGAAGAAATGAGAGGAGAAGGTGTGAATTTCTCCTAATCTAGAAGTTCTAAAGTGCCGAAGTTACGGATAAGTGCCTACCAAATTAGCTCTTGGTCACAGCCTGTGGTCACTTGAATTTGGGGATCGAAGAAAAAGGGTTAGCACCCAAAATTTTGTTTTAAGAACAAGAAAAGGCTTAGAGGAGCCGTGAGGTCCTTGATTGAACAAAACTGCATTAAAATAAGTAAGGAAAAGGCTATAAAGTTGAAGAGAGGATATAGCACGGATCCAAGAGCCAATTCAACTTTGAGAATTAAGAATAGTTGAACATATATCACCTTCCAGGAAGCACCATTGTTCAAATAGTCATAACTTCCTACTCAAAACTAAAAATTGAGCAAGGGAGAAGTTGTTGGAAAGGTCTAGAACAGTAGAGGAAAATTGTTCACCCATAAATTGTCTATGGAAAGTGAAATTTCTCAGGAAATCAATAGAAAAGGATTCTGATATATACTAATGAATCAGAATTATTCATTCTTTCATGAAATCATTAAGAACAATTAGCTTGACAAAGTTATGTTGACTGCACATTTTTGCAGAATTAACAACTTTCATTTTAGAGTCAGCATAGAGTGCATAAGTGATGGATGATACTTAGGTATTATTCAGTAAAGAAGATGAAAACATAGGGTTGAATGTCTAGTTGGATAGGGAAGGAACCAACTCCAATGGACATGGAGGAGAAAGGGAGGAAGACATAAATCTGGTTGAGACCCTCAGAAAATTGCAGAAATATGTCTAGAGCCACAAGGATGATAATGAGAGGCTTATGAAGTCCAAGGAAAAATAGGAATACTTCAACATGAAGTTAATTTAGAGCCTGGAAAGAATTGAAAAGAAGCTCGATAAGGAGAGTGGCTCCAACAAATCAGGAAGCCACGAGACCCCTGAGAAGAAAGGAAGATCAAGGAGTGGTAGCACACATCACCATCACTCCCAAAAGCATTCCCATAGGAGAGCACATAATAGATCAAGTCCATCCCCTGTAAGGAAACATAGGAAGTCTAGGGTGGATGAGTTGAAAGGAGAAATGAATAAGATCAAACATCATAATTTTGATGGAGAGCACAAGAAGGATGAAGATTTTGAGACATGGTTGGTGGGCATGAGGAAATATTTCCAACCACATATTATTCCTCTCATGTAGAAGGAAGAATTTCAATCTACCAACTGAAATAAAAAGAATCCATGTGGTGGGACCAACTTGTGCAGGTGCAACACATTAAGGAGAAAAATGTGACATGGAAATAATTCAAGAAGTATTTTGAGAAGAAATACTTGACCAAGAGATATTATGAGAAAAATATGAAAGAGTTCTTTGAACTCAAGCTAGGCAACAGGACCATTGATGAGTATGAAAGGAGATTCCTGGAACTACTAAAGTATGTCTCCTTCATCAAATATGAGACAATTAAGATCTAGAGATATATGAGTGGACTACCATCCTTCATAAGTGACAAGATTCACTATGATGATCCCAAAACTTTGGAAGAAACCATAAGAAGAGCTAAGTGCTTGTATGATCAACAAAAACAAAAGCCTACCTTCCAGAAGGGTTGGGAGGACAAGAAGAATTTTATCAGAGATTTGAGGAAGAAGGGGAGAAAGCCTCCATTCTCCTAATCCCAATATGGCTAAGGTAGGTGGGAAAAGGTCAAGGAAGCCATTGATGCAATGTTGGGGTTGTAAAGGAGATCATAAGTATAGGGATTTTCCTCACAAAGATGAAAAAGTGAGAGAATTCCACAATGTACAACAAGCAAAAACAATGGAGGACATGGGAAGAAGTGTGCCAAGGATCTATGCAACCATGGACAACAAGAAATCAGAGTTTCAATCACACATGATTGAAGTACAAGGTATGATAAATAACCATTCCTTTACTATTTTAATTGATTTAGGGGTTATTCATAGCTATATAGATCCTAAAGTAGTGGAAATATTGAAATTTCCAAGATGAAAGCATGAGAAATCTTGTCTAGTGCAGCTGGCTACAGGAGTAAAGAGAAAGGTTGTTGAGTTGGTTAAGTCATGTCCATTGGGCATGAATGGGATGAATGTTATAGAAAGTTTTTCCTCACCATTGCTATCTTGCACGTAGGGCCTTTTTCCATTTCCCTATGCAGACTTATCATCGCTTTTTGATGAATCCATATCCAAAAATATAAATTTTCCCACATATATATACTCCCTATCATCTATGCAAGATGCGTATACGCTGGCTACTCCACTACAGCCTGCGTACATTGGGATTTGTGCCAAAAAATACAAAAATGAGGTCAGGTTTCCATGTCACGACAAAATATATCTGATCCTTGGCCTTCCACATACTGGAAACATTCTAACTCGACCCTTCAGTTGCATTCTGAAGGCTATAAAAGCACAATTTCGAGCTATGGAAAAGGAGGAGAAAGCATTCAACTTTGAGAGAAAAGTTACTTTGGAGAAATTACTCCATATTGAGTCTGCATCCCTTTGTCCCTCAAGTTTGAACACAGTGTTCAGCCCCCAAGCTCTTTCCCTATTGTTGAGAGAACCTCATTGACTCTGTCTTATGAGCTTTCCTTTGGTGGAGGATTGAAGTGGTGGAGGCCCAGTTGGAAGGAACTTGGTTTCTTGGTTTCGAATCGTGCCGACACAGAAGTCTATAATGTTGTCACTTCTGTTGCTCAATTATTAATAGAAATACTCCTTTCTCGTCCTATAGGTATATTGTAAATGTTTGATTATTATCCATGGGCATGTTTGTAATGTTTATTTATGGATTATGCTATCTAATGTGCTAACCCCTTTATATCATCACTATGTACTTGCTCTGCTTGTTTTTTAAGAACTTATTGTAGGTATAAAGCTTTGGGTCGAAGTGTGCAATGATGGAACATCATCAAACGTTGGATCGAGGTAGGCCTCTTTCTTATCTTGCACATTAGTTCATATAGCATATGTTGGAATTGAGTTGATTTCTACAGTCATACTTGTCTGTTGTGGTTTACCCTTGGCCATAGAGAGTTTTTCCCTCGTAATAGAAATGGAGACCATACTGGGGAGAGATCTTCCTTCTAAGGGTTGAAGTACTTTTTCTTTCTGCATTTATCTTTTTCCTTTGTGTTTCTTGTCGTATCATTGCTTGACAGATTCTACTCACTCTGGGTCTGAGTTTTCAGCCTTCTTGCCTTTGCCTGGCCTTGTTTTAAAGCATATACGCTCCTTTTTCCCAGACATTTGCATATACCTACTTGTTGTCTCACTGCGGGATGCATATATACGCCCTCCTTTGCTTGTTTGCTTGGTTTAGTGATTGTTGGGTGAGTTTTGAGGATTGTTGGGCCTTCTTAGGCCTCTGTAGTTCCTGTTGAGTTTCTCTAGGTTGACAGGAAACCTGTTGGGAGTTGAAATTTTGGGTGTAGTCTTTTTCTTTGTTTTTCATCCTTGTTTTCCTTGAACCCTGGGTTGTTTGCTTGGCTTCTTGGTATTATCCTTGAGTTATTTCATTTATACACAATAGAATTTATATATCAGGTTGCTTTACAGTCCATGCATTTTCTCTTTGAAATACAAAAAAAGAGGCATTTTTCATTGGTTAACATTTTTTTCTTTGAGCCTTTATCATTAGCTTAGTTGATTTAGTGAAAGATTGCATTTTACTTATGAATTGCAAAGTTGAAATTGAAAATTGCATTGCTTTTTATAGCATATCATTCATTGAAAAGTTAAAGATAGACTTTGCATTATATTCATATTAATTTTCTCACAGAGTCATAACATCATGAGTTTTGCTTCCATACCCTTTTGAGTAATCACGGCCAATAAAAATTACGCTTTAAACTAAAATTGATTAGTCACGATTTTGTTTTTAAGGGTGCACAAACTAGTCTAGGATTTAGTGCCTTGGAATAGGATTTTGTGAGTAAACTTCTCCAAGGCAATTAAATCAACATATGTGTCTAAGACAGGGAGTTGAGAAGTCCATTGTATAATTGGCAATATCAAGAGGCTCTGCTCACACCGGAGTTAATCACGAGGTCAAGCGAAGTTAGTTGAAGGGATAACCCTTGGATACTCACCTAGTGTCAGAGATATTTTTGTGGATTTATTCATATTTGGGGATCTTTCTAGTACCCATACCTCTGTGAGAGGTGGTTCTTTCAAGGTTTCGAGCTTTGATACCCTTCCCATATGGTGATCCAGACTTATGACTGCTTGCTTGTGCATCGATTATACAATGGTTTATTAGTTGCTTTACTTAGGTATTTCATATATTACTTGGAGGGGTTATTCTTCTTATACCCTGGGTCAGATAGGGGTCAGACAACACACATCCCTTATGGAGGATTACCTCTCAGGGGTGATCTGACCAACTGGTTGTTAAGCCCACAAGGGCCCCTATAACTGATTCTATTACCTCCAAACTTTAGCAGGGAGTCTTAGGTCCCTCTTGAACAAGGCATACCTTTTTTAGCGAGGGAGGCCACTCAACCACTTTAGCTCGTTTGCATGCATATTGGCTGTTTGAATTTTTGGTATTCTCTTTGATTACTAGTTGACCTTAGGAGCCTATACCGAGTCTTCATTATCATGAACAATGGAGTTCCTTTTGCTCCCTTATTTATTGCTACCCACCCCATGATGTCCACTCATTTCATGGGGATGGATCCTTCCGCTTCGCATTATGGTATGGAGAATTATAATACTCAGTCAATTCCTTGTGTCTCTAATCATTTTTCTCATGGTATGCTTGATATGTCTTAGCACTTGCCATCCTTTGTCTCACCTCCTTATGCGAATAAAAGTTTTGGGTCTGTGGGCATGATGCCTCCTTCTTATCCCTCTCTGTTTGGTGGGAGTCATATCCTTCAAACACCTCTTATGGTAGAAGGTTGGAATCTTCCTTACTATGAGTCTACTATGTGAGAAGTAATTGCCCAATTAAGAAATCATTCTACTTGTTACACTTCATCCACTTATCCTTCTTCTGCTATGTCGGTTCCTATGAACAATTTTCACATGGAAGACCTCCATTTTCCCTCTGGTGTTTCATCTGGGGGGAATTATTTCTATAGTATGGGTAACCCCCCTCACGAACTTCATTCATATGGGGGAAACATATATCCTCACATGAGTAACCCTTGTCATGTCGCTTTCTCTTAGCAAGCGGCTTCCTCAGTGTCAATTCCCTTACAAACCTTTATGAATCAGTATGGAGGAGGATACTATCCTATTGGATAGGGAAAAGGTGTAAACCAGGATCCTTCCTGGCCTGCAATTTCTCAGAACCAATATTTCCTTGGATCTTGGTCTCAAATGCCGCAATTCACCACCACCACAAGTCCAGTCACTACATTTCATACTGGAATTATATCACCAACCTCTACTAGTCATGTTGGAGATTGGTTGACAACCTCTGCGAGTCATTTTGAACACCTGCAACCAGCCACTGCAAGTCATGCTAGGGGCACATGTCTGGTCACTGCTAGTCACACTGCACATACATCACCAACCTTTGCTAGTCATGTTGGAGATCCATCTCCAACCTATGTGAGTCATGTTGGATATTCGCTACTAGCCTTTGCAATTCATGCTGGGAGCAGGTCACCAGCCACTGCAAGTCATGTTGGGGGCATTCATATGATTGAGAAGCCTAGACGTCTCAGACGTAAGCCTAGATTCCTTTGCAGGACTTGTGAAGGAAGTCACCTTACTCATTTGTGTCCTATTACTGCTCGGATACCAGAAGCGTGGGGCTCACCTAAGGGCCCTTCAGGTTCTGAGGCATCTATGGTTTCACAACACTCCGTTCCTTCTTTGGTTGATACAACAGTCATGCCAATGCAATCTTCGGTTGACACCCCTTTCCCTTTAGGGGTTGATGCGTCCTTTGACCTTGTTGTCTCACATCCCGTTCAACCCATGTTCGTGTCAGCGCAATCTTCGACCGACACCTCTCCTATGTTTGGGGGTGATGTGTCTCTTGACCTTGTTGTCTCGCATATTGTTCAACTTACGTTCATGTCGATGCAATCTTCGATTGAAAACACTCTTCCTTTTTTGGGTGATGCACCTCTTGACCTTGTTGTCTCGCATCCTATTCAACCAATGGTTAAGGAAGTGGTCATATCGATGCAATATTTGATCAACCCCACTCTTCTCTTGGAGAGTGATAAGTCTAAGGAAGCGGTCGTGCCAATGCAATTTTTGGTCGATCCTGCTCTTCTGGTTTTGGTTCTATACCTTCTATGCCATGTCCTTAGCATTTCTATTACTTTACTTTCTAAACATGAAAGAGTTTTAATCTTCCCAAGTTCTCTTCCTCCAAGTCTTGATGGGGTTCCCTTTGATTGGGATGGTCTTGTGGAGTATCCAATGCCTCAGCCTATGTCTTTTCCAGGAAGAGACATTATCCGATATAACATAGAGATGATAACCTCCTTTAACACTTTTCCCTCCTCGACTTGGAGATCTTTGGGTCTTCCCAAGCTTGGGTTGGTTCTTTGTAAGATACACAAATTCCACAGAAGGTCAGCACAAGAGCCTTGGCCTCCCCCATGGCTTTCCACCTAGAATATTCCTAATGAGTCTTAGTTAATCTCTTTTCTGACTCGTCTAAAAACTGAGAATATTGCTGAGTGATTTGTCCCTTTCACACTTGTTAAATTGGATTTGAAGCATCACGAGTCTTAATTAATCTCTTTTCCGACTCGTCTAAAAACCGAGAAGATTGTCGAGTGATTTGTCCCTTTCACACTTGTTAAACTGGATTTGAAAGGTCATGAGTCTTAGTTAAGCTCTTTTCCGACTCATTATCAAAAATAGAAAAGTTTGTCGAGCAAACTTGTCTTTTTCACACTCGTAAATTAGATTTGAAAAGATGTCTATTTGGCACAAGTTTACCCCTTTTTCACACCAAGCAGACTAAAATAAATAAAAAAAATACATTTTTTTGTGTTAAGTTGTGAGTGCATCTCATTCCCTCGCTTGCAGTATTGAGCCTTTAGTCAGTTCTCTCTTTTCATTATAAATCGTTGCCTAAGCAATTTTTTCATCCTCAACCAAGCAGAGCCCTATTTATATCCTTCACAATTTGACACCCTATACCCTGGAGGGAACATCACCCCGAGTGTCCATATCCTGCATGCATTCCCCTGCATTGCACATAGGTACATTCCACTGCTGGAACTAGTTTTGCTTGCTTGTGACACTCGTTCACTCCTCTGTATCATAGAATTCATTTGTTATGAAAAACCAAAAAAAGATGGGTGGGAAGGGAGTACTATATTTTAATTGGCAGCAGTCGTGTCACCTTTGAACATATCACAAAGTTATTGAGTCCTTGCGTCATCATAATTTTGGGCTTAGCATGGCCTTAGGAAGATGATCTAGTTACAGAGTTTTCTCTACCGACTAGTTACTCTTTTAGTCTCTATAGAGAACATTATTGATGCCTCCTGCATCTAATAGTCACATCATTGAGTCTATGTTGCCAGAGTCCACCATATGTGTAGGCCAATCATTAGAAATATTGGCTTTGCATGTCGGCCATACCCTCAGTCTGTCTCAGAATCACATGATATTATGGTCTTATCATGCACCTTGGCCCTACTTTCATCATTGGTAGGTCACCTTGAACCCAACAATCGACACTTCATCATTGGTCATTGACTGGGTGGTTTCCCTTGTGTTTGGTGGCAAGACATCTATTCACACTTTCGGATTCGTGCAATGTCTTTGTTTCCATTAGCCTTATTGGTGGTTTCCTCACCTTTGTCAGCAATTTTCATCATTGGATTCTATTCAAAGGGTATTTTTTGTGTATCACTTGCATTTTTCACACGTAAAATATGCACAGGGTCATTGGTTCATGAAAATGTTGTTTGTCCAATATCCACCAAATCATGAAGCTCCTTCTTTGTTCCTCATGTTGAATGATGAGAGATGCCTTAATTCTCTCCTTTCAGCGGGTCTCTTTCCATCGACTTCATCTCATTTCTTCTGGATATGGGACCTATAGTTTCGTGAGTGCCTTGAGGCTTGCAATCATTAGTGGTAGGCTCTCTCACCATTGACAGATGGGAATACATCAATGTCTCCTGATCAATGGGTTTCTCAAGTGTTCGACACAAACTCCTTTATTCGCACTCGTAGAAATGTACTCGGTGCCTTGATACCTACTTTCATTATTGGTAGGTTGTCTCGTGTTTGTTAACGGTATACCTCAATGATCAGTAATCAAACGATGTGTCATCATGTTCGACCTCAAATCCTTTTTTCACATGATGTAGAATTGCACCTTGGTGGATTGTGTAGAAGACTTGAAGACATCACTATGTGGCCGCAACTTTCCTGAGCTGTCATTTCCTTTTCATGGGACCAACACCTATTTGACTTCAGTGATCATGGGAGATCAATTTGTACTCCATGGTATACAAATATATTCAGAATGATTTTGAGATTGGTTTCACTGGGCCTTGTTCGTGAATATGACAGCTTTTGGCATGCAACCGCATTTGTATTTTCCTATTCATGGCCATGAACACTTGTTTGGTATATTTTCCACATGGATCTGCATTGTATTCTTGGCAGCCATGTATGCAAAGTTGATACATAATGTAATAAGAAATTGATTTCATCCAGCTGGTTCTCTACCACTCCACTTCTGGGTTATTTATAATGTATTTCGGCCATCGCAGATACTCCTTTGATCTCACACATTAGGGGGCATCTGTTATAGCAAGATTTGCCTCACCATTGCTATCTTGCATAGAGGGACTTTTTCCATTTCCCTATGCACACTTGTCATCCCTTTTTGATCAATCAAGAGCCAAAAATATACATTTTCCCACATATACACTCCCTAACAGCTTTGGAAGATTCGTATACGCTGGCTACTCCACTACAACACGCGTACATCGAGATTTGTTCTAGAAAATACAAAAATGAGGTCGGTTTTCCATGTCATGACAGTAGATCTTTGATCCTTGGCCTTCCACATACTAGAAATGTTACGACTCGACCCTTCAGTTGCATTCTGAAGGCTATAAAAGCACAATTTTGAGTTATGGGAAAGGAGGAGAAAACATTCAACTTTGAGAGCAAAGTTACTGTGGAGAAATTACTTCATATTGAATCTGCATCCCTTTGTCCCTTAAGTATGAACACAGTGTTCAACCCCCAAGCTCTTTCCCTATTGTTGAGAGAACCTCATTGACTCTCTCTTATGAGCATACCTTTAGTGGAGGATTGAAGTGGTGGAGGCCAAGATGTAAGGAACTTGGTTTCTTGGTCTGTAATGTTGTCACTTCTGCTGATCAATTATTAATAGAAATACTCCTTTCCCGTCGTATTGGTATATTGCAAATGTATGATTATTATCCATGGGCATGTTTGTAATGTTTATTCATGGATTATGCTATCTAATGTGCTAACCCCTTTATATCATCACTATATGTTTTCTCTGCTCATTTGTTAAGAACTTATTGCAGGTATAAAGCTTTGGGTCAAAGTGCTCAATGATGGAACATCATCAAACATTGGATCGAGGTAAGCCTCTTTCTTATCTTGCACATTAGTTCATATAGCATATGTTGGAATTGAGTTGATTTGATTTCTGCAGTTATACCTGTCTGTTTTGGTTTACCTTTGGCCATAGAGAGTTTTTCCCTCGTAACAATGAATACCAAGGCATATCTGAAAATATTTCCTTTGGGTTCATATGAATATATAATTGGTATGGATTAGTTGGAACAACACCATTCCATATTAGATTGTCATAACAAGGAATTCACTTTCCTAGATGAGGAAGGAAACTCAAGAGAAATTGAAGGAATTCCTAGGGAAATTAGTGTCCGAGAAATATCAACAATGCAAATGAATGAGTGTTATAGGAAGGGTTTCCAAGTGTTTGCAACTAATATGGAGTAAACACCTAAGGATAGGGTGCCAGATATAGAATATCAAGTATTCATAAAATAGTTTGAGGATGTGTTTAAGGAGATGTCAGGACTAACCCCAAAGAGAGATATTGATTTCTCTATAAATTTGATGCCTGGAGCAGCTCCAATGTCAAAGACTTCCTACAGAAAGAGTAATCCAGAGCTGAAGGAGTTAAAAATGCAGCTTGAAGAGATATTGAAGAAGGGGTACATACGCCCAAGTGTGTCACCTTGGGGTGCCCTAGTGTTCTTTGTGAAGAAGAAAGATAGGACCTTGAGATTGTGTATTGATTTCAAGTAGTTAAATAAAGTAAATGTGAAGAACAAGTATCCCTTTCCAAGGATTGATGATCTCTTCGATCAGTTGAAGGATGAAAGGATATTTTCAAAGATTGATCTCAGGTCAGGATACTATTAGGTAAGGATTAAAGATGAAGACATCAACAAGATTTCCTTCAGAACAAGGTACAATCACTAAGAATTCACAGTGGTGGCATTTTGGCTATCAAATGCACCAACTGTTTTTATGTTCTTAATGAATGGTGTTTTCCGAGAATATTTAGAAAAGTTTTCATTATCTTTCTGGATGACATCCTTGTATATTCCAAGTCAGAATAAGAGCATGAGCATTATTTGAGGATGGTGTTGCAAGTGCTAAGATAGCATCAAATATATGTGAAATTGAGCAAGTGCTCATTTTATCAAAACATAATTAAGTATTTGGGGCATATCATATCCAAAGTAGGGATATCAGTGGACCCTGAAAAGATTTAGGCCATTAAAGGATGGTAAAAACCTAAGAATGTGACATAATTCAGATCCTTCATGGGTCTAGTTGGCTACTACAAAAGATTCATTGTAGGGTTTTCAAGGATTGCTCATCCAATCACTTCCTTGCAAAGGAAGGGGATGAAGTTTCAATGGATAGTTGAATGTGAAAATAGCTCCCAACAATTGAAGCACTTGTTAACCAGTGCTCTGATTCTGAGAATTACAGATCCTAATGAGGACTTCATGGTTTGCACAGATTCATGCAAAGAGGGACTTGGTGGAGTCCTCAGTCAGAATGGTTTGGTAGTATGTTTTGAATCCAGAAATTTGAAAGATCATGAAAGTCTCTATGTCACTCATGATTTGGATTTGGAATCCATAGTACATGCCTTAAAGAAGCATAGGAAATACCTCATGGGAAATAAATTTGAACTGAGGATAGACTATAATGATCTGAGGTATTTGTTTGATCAACCAACTTTAAATGCCAGGCAAAGCAGATGGTTGGAATTCCTCTATGATTATGAATTTGATATCAAGCAGATCAAAGGAAGGGAGAACAAAGTGGTTGATGCACTCAACAGGAGAGTACATGAGTTACATGCTACAACCATTATCATGTACCAAACATATCATAAAGGTAGAATTTATGAAGCTGCAAAAGTAGATTTGCAGTACATGGAGATGGTAACAAAATTGTAGCAAGGTAAAATGCAACAGATAGTCGAATATTATAAATTGGGAGATGATGGAATGATCCTGTACATGAACATAATTTTTATACCCAATTATATGGAATTGAAAAGTATGATCTTGAAGGAGATACATAATGTGCCTTATGTTGGACACCCAAGATATCAAAAAACAGTGGCAGTAGTTAGGAGCCAATATTATTGGCCAAGTATGAAGAAAGAAATTTCTTAGTACATTTCAATATGTATGGAGTGTCAAAGGGTCAAGGCTAAGCATAGACACCCAACTGGTTTGCTGCAACCATTACCCAATCATGAGTGGAAGTGGGAAGTGGTGACAATGGATTTCATCACCAAATTGCCAAGGAAAAGCAAGCATCATGATTCTGTCATGGTAGTGGTGGACAAGCTTACCAAGGCTTCCCATTTTATTCCATTGAAGAACACTCACAAAGAAACCAATGTTGATGATATTTATATGAGGGAAGTGGGCCGATTGAATGGTATTCCCAAGACAATTGTGTCTGATAGAGACCCAAAAATCACTTTAAAATTTTGGAAGGGAATTTTCAAGGGGTTCAAAACCAATCTGAACTTTAGTACAACCTATCATCCCAAGTCTGATGGGAAAACAAATAGGGTAAACCAAGTAATAAAAGACATGTTGAGAATGTATGTGATGGACAAACCATCAAAGTGGGAAGACTATCTACACTTGGTAGAGTTTTCTTACAACAATGGGTACCAAACATCTCTGAAGATGAGCCCATTTGAAGCACTTTATGGTAGAAAGTGTAACACTTCTATAAGTTGGGACAATACAGCTGATAGGGAAGTGATTGGGCCAAAATTGTTCAGAGAAATGGAAGAGAAAATTTTGAGGATTAAACATAGTTTAAAGGCTTCCCAAGATAGGAAAAAAATATATGCTGGCAAATGTTGAGGATTAAACATAATTTAAAGGCTTCCCAAGACAGGAAAAAAATCTATGCTGACAAAAGTAGAACTCACAGGAATTTTAAAGTGGGTGATCATGTATTCTTGATGGCTAAAGCCAACAGAAGTTCACTGAAGTTGGGGAACTGTTCCAAGTTGGCAGCTAGAGTGGATTGGTCTAGTAGATTTTATGATTGCATTGCCTGCATCTATGTATGTTCATAATGTATTCCATGTATCATTGCTCAAGAAATATGTACCTGATGCTAATAATGTAATTGATTGGAATGTGATTCATGTGGAGCAAGAAGGCACTATCCAAGTGCATCCAGTATGCATTTTGGACCAAAAAATCAAACATCTATGGAATCAAGCCATAGGGCTTGTAAAGGTCCAATGGACCTGGTACAGTTCTGAGGATGGTACTTGGGAGCATGAGGATGCAATGCGGGAAGAATACCTACATATTTTTGAAGATTTTGAAAATATTGTTGATATGGTGTAAAAGAATTGCACTGAGGACAGTGAAAAAATAAGGGGAGGGGATTGTAATACCCCAAGGCCGAGCCCCTAATTTTTAAATCATGAATTGTAAACATGTTTCATAGGATGGTGAGCCAAGTAATGATAAGCTAGGAGGCTTATGTGATAGTTGGGCCAGAAATCCTAGGATGCTAAGGCCAAGAGCCTGTTTTGTATATGTAAATATTCAAATCATTAATATTAAAGCATCATTGTGTGTAGATCGACCACGATGAAAGAGTATGGGGGACTAGGATCCACTAGACTGGGTAGGTGAGGGGGTTTAGAGGCTAGAAAAAGGGGCTAAGATTAAGAGCTTAAATCTCATAGAATAACATGTATTATTATTCTAAATGTTGTGAGGAGGATATGAATTATCCTAAGTTCCTTTGGGGGAGGGGAACGAATTCCAAATGGAGAGGAACACACTTCATGAGCGCCATGTGTCATCTTAGGAAAATGAAAATATATGTGGGGATTTAGATTGTTTCAGGGATATTTTTTCCATTCCTTCCACTCATGCATGCAACCAACAGGAAAGCAATAAAACCTGGAACACCATTGCCGAACCCTCGACCATCCTGAACCTCTACAACGAGCCCGAACTCACATATTTTCTGAACCTGTAACCTGTGGGTTGCTTGTGTTTCGTCATGCCATTACCGTGCCCCACATATAGTTTCTATTGTTTCCATCACTCTTTCCTATGTGTTGAGGAGATGGATTGAAGAAGCAGGTTGTCAAGCCTGTGAGAAACTCTCTCTAGGTGAGAGAGTTTGTTGAGGAAGTGAGTTCTTCTGGAGGGAGTCTAGTAGGAACTACAAAGCTCTGAGAATTCATGTTCGACCTATTGCTTGTTGACGATTGAAAATGTCAACGTAGTTCCACTTGCAAATTGTTGCTAAAGCTATTATTATAAAAATAAATAATACTAGTAAGTGGGACCCCCTTGAATTATTTAAGAGCATATCTGTTCATTTTTTTTGATGTTATGATGATGTTCTACAGAAGTTTACTTGGTTGATGTTAATATGGTTGTCATTGATATGGGTTAAGTTTTTAGATTTTGTACCTTCATGATACTACAACATGCTATTCATATATGGTACTTGTCCTTCTCGCACCTGCACAACAAACATGTTAGTAAAGTCACATGAAGGGCAGTTTTGAAGAAGGGAAAGTGTTACAATGAGTGCAAAGAAGACTAGTTCTGCAAACTACATACATAAAGTATTTGTTGATTATTGTTAACAAGGAAGCAATTATAAAAAATATGTTAAATATATATGCATATGGTGGAAATTTTGGTGGTGCATTTTGGCAAAGGAGATAATGCGATAGTTATGCATTATTTGTTGTAATTGGTAGATGATATACATATGTTATAAACGTTGGTGGCTCATCGAAGTAATTGCTTTGCAATTTTTATGGTGATTATGATATGGTTCGGGTGATGTTGATCACGCTATTGGTGATGATTCTATACATGATCGTTTAGATTGTATAGTGGTCAAGCGATTTATTTGAGTTATATTGGGAATATAAACATGGGTAGTGCATTTGGCAAAGTAACAATGCAGATGGTTGAATTGTTATGTGGAACCTGGATTATGCTATGGCTTAAATGTGTTGATATTCTCAATGCATTGGTTGATTAATGGTGTTAATGGGGGCTCGTTGGCATGTACTGTGGAGTAAATGTGATATGGGTGGAGATGACGTGCATTTACTGGACGTCACCTTTACCCTTCTTGTTGGCCACCACCCAAGTCGGATTATTGTTTGATCTTGCTGTTGTGTTTACGCTTTGGATTTTTAGCAGGGTGAAACTGCTCTGCCACCTCTTGTCTTAAGGTTTTCGATTAACAGGTATGTCTCTTTTGGCCATTCTTGACTTCACTTTGGTTATGAAATGTTTTTGGCTTAGTTGTGTGGGTTTGTGTTTGTCATGAGTGCTGCAACTGTGTGGAATTTTGGTTTTGAATGGAAAATGGATGGTTTTGCTTATAATTGTTTTGAGTTCATCGGTGTTGGTGGTCTTCCTGGGTGACAATTCTTTGTTACCACTGCGTTTTCTTAAAGAGTTTGGATGGCTGTCTTCGTGATTCTTGGTCTTAACTAGAGACTTTTTTTCTTGTTCGGCCCTATCAAGGAACTACCTCCCATTCACAAGCGTCATAATCCTCTATATGCGTACGCCTTTAGCCTCAAAGTTCACTATAGTTTGCTCCTTTCCTCCTGTGATGGCTACCATGCAAAACCTTAACCCTCTAGACTGAAGCTGCATAGGGAGTATGTCGAGCCTGTTAAGTTGTTCCCGATTGTTGTGGTCTATCACTTCGAATGTGGGCTCACCTGTTGGTCGTATAGCAATTGTGTGGTATAGTTTTTTGAAACTGCCTTTGTGATAATAGTGTGAACCTTGCATTGCCAATTTGCACTTCTAAGAGTTCACAGTCACCAACCTGATGTCAAAGAATTTAGTTGTTTTTAATGGAAGGGCCTCTTCCCTTTTCAATTGGGCGCATGGTTATACACAACTACCACGAATTGTTTGGTTGATTGGTTTTTTTCCTTACCACAGTGGTGAATTGTTGGTAATGTACAATCACTAGTTTTTCACTTATGGCGATTTTCTTGATTGTTGACATGGGTCATAAATGCTTAGGGTTTCTCACACAAGTCATGTTCTATGTGTGGTGTTTTTCAAATGAAACATGGGGCATGATAACTATGGTTTCCCTGGGGCTAAATGATAATCGAATTGGGTAGCTATAGAAGGCTTATCAACGACATCCTTCATTGGTTGAATAGTCCGAGTATGCACAACTTGGTTGAATCGTGATGTGACTTAAATGAACCAACCACTTATTAATGTACATAGCCTCAACACGATATGTTGAGTTATTGACACGACTGTGTGTTTTTTGTGATAATTCGAACTGTTTTATCATGGAGTTTGGTCGGTTTCACTCTGTGTGTAGTATGGATAGTTTGTTCGTATACTCAGTGATACCCTCAGAGTTTTTAAGCATGTTATTTATTGAAATTTACCATTGTTGATGACAATTGTGTTGGATATTTGGCTCGGCTTTTAAGTCACATTGAGATATTTTGTTTTATAGTGGCATGGTTACATTTCCTTGGACATTTACCCCTGCATAGTCTATGTCTAAATGATGACTGTTGGT
>CBVK0100154604.1:0-27471 GCA_900067695.1 Picea abies
TCTTCCGATCTCACATATCTAAAAGTAAAAGAACCAAATTATAATTTTAATGAACTGTGAAAAATATAATTTTTTTTAATCCATTTCAGGAATAGACCGCACAAAATAAAGCGATTTAACAACCACTTGAGAGAGACAGATAACAAATTCTTTAAGACCTAGATTTTGGATGAAATATGATTTTGCACAGATTTAAAATTATTAGAATTATAAAAACTTTATTAACATTTCAAAGTTCTAAGTTGAAGTCTGGTGCACTTTTTACTTATTTAATGGCTATAAATATACTGCCTTTCAAATTATTGAAATCTATGTTCCCCGCTTATGGAATTTTGTATAATATTATTAGTACCTGTGGAAGGTATGGGATTATAGTGACGAGTTCATCACTAACCAGTATATGAAAATTAAATGTTTTGTTAGTTTGTTTTTATGATACTTCAACCAGACGAATAGTTTGGATAACCGCCAATTTAATTATTATGATGTGGAATCTACAGTGGAGTACATTAACTTTTAATTTAATGGAATATTAACTTTTAATTTAATGGAACTATTAACTTTTAATTTAATGGAACTATTTTCCATCATGATTAATGTTGCTGCAGCCAAATTTCGCAACCCCCTATGCATTCAATTGAAGTTCATTTATAGTGAGCCTGTCGTCTTCCATTTTAATTGATCTTTTCATACAAAAGGTGAAGTTCATTTATAGTGAGCCATTTCGCAACTTCCAATTGTTTCAATGCTCTCATGAGTTATGAAGCTCCTGTAGAGATAAAATGACACATCAGTGACCCTCTCTTCCTTGTTTACTTATGATCTTTGTACTAAGCAGTTATAAGATCTTATTTGTAAACTAAAACTCTGCCACTGTTAACTACAAATTGATTGATAATTTATATTCTTCACTGAAAACTAAAAATTGATTGATAATTTATATTCTTCACTGAAAACGAAAAATTGATTGATAAATTATATTCTTCACTAGAAACAAAGGACGATGATGTAAAATTTTTCATTTTGGAATGTTGTTATGCAAATTTTAAGTGTCCAATATAATTTAATTAATAAATTTTATGTCCAAGTGAACAAAGCATACTGCTACAACAATAAAATAAGTGTTGTAAATGAAGTGCGCCTGATGTTGGAAAGAGTGATAGCTCAAAGAATGGAATGGCAGATCCAATATAGTGCATAAGTAGACGACGACCTAAAATATTTCCTAGGCTCAGATCTGTCCACTGTAATCAACAAGTCCTTTGTCCCTTCTAGGCATGCATCATGGAACCCTAAACCAATATCTTTAATATTGTGCTTGTAGAGAAGAGTACCAATCTTAGGTGATGTCTCAAGGAAAAGGAAAGTAAAACAATTGCTTGACAAATCTGAGACAATACCTCCATTATCTTATTTCTTGTTGCCAACACTGCATTAGTTTGTTTCTTGAAAGTGTGCAGGCACTTTCAGTGCTTTTGCTATTTGATCATCTTTCGACTCTTTTCTAAGAACTCTCTTTAAATTCTCCTTCATCTGAAGATAGAATTGTAAAGAAAAGTAGAACAATTCAAGGTTACAAACTAAACTTCAGAAGCAACTACAACATCATTATTTTTTTTCGAATAGGGGAGTGCAACACGAAATCCTAAAGACATTTTTAAAATCTTTCTTGGGTTGAAGACAAACTAAACCCTAAAGTCAATTTTTAAAACTTAAAACATTCTTGGTTTGAAGACAACACTTTAAAACAAAGAAGAGCACTTGAATTAAACACAAACTAAAATTTAGAAGAAAAAAATGCATAATCATTATTTTATAAGAGGAATAAAAGATAAAGCCCTAAAAATCAGGAAAACAAAGAAAATGAATAATTTATGGAAAGAATCTGAAGAAATCCTTCACCCACTGCATGAACTTTGCAAGACAAATGTGTGTTATGGTAGAAAGAAGATCCAAACATTATAGCCTATTCTAATCCAAATATATGAAATCTGTGGACTCTATGTATCCTTTGATAAGCTAATCACTTTCTTCACTCCATATATCTATTCCAATCCAAAGATATCAAATCCCTGGACACTAAGTATTCTTTGATAAGATGATCAATTTCTTCACTCTAGTTATATGGATCTTTGTCGCTAGCATTTTAGGATTGGCAGCCCTCTCTTTCGGTTACATCATTTCCAACCTCACTTTCCTCATAGCGATCATTGAGTGCGGGCTTAACCATTTCTTGTACTTTATGGGGATTTTGGCTATAAGAGGTATTTTCCTAGTAGTACCCCCAACCTTTTCTAGATTTCAACCAAAAAGTAGAGGCATAAACAACATTGAAAGAGGATAATTCAAGTGATGTCACCTTACTAGTTTCATGTCGACATAAATGTTTTTTGACTAATCAAACGCTTCCAAATATTACATCTCTGTAGGCCCAATTCCAAGGCACTCTAAGCTTGACATTTGGTGGCCATGATGTTTTAATGCTAAACAATTACTCCAATTTATTCAAACTAAATCTGTTATCACTCCAGGAAACTCTCCTAGGCTGTAAGTCATAGATTCCTGGTAACTTAATCTTTTGGTAACTATTTTCTCAAATAAAAGTGTGGGTTTGGATCAAGTCGGAGGACTGAATCATTTCTCACTCAAATCATGCATAAACACATTTAGATGGACAAGGATTTCAACCACAAATGTTCAGAGAGTTTACAAATAAAGGGATGAATGAAGAAATAACTATTATATCAGCAGAATCACATATAAAGCATATATGAATGGCCAATTAAAATAATCACAGGAATACTTGCAAAGTTTAACTTATGAATGCAATGATAAGATGACAGTTATCCGGCATAGACAAGCATAACAACATGAATATAATATCCAGGTGCAAGTACAGAATAGGCAAGAAGATGAAATTTGAACAAGTTATGGCAAAAGAAGCTTGTATTACTTCATATGAAAATGAGAAGTTTTGAGTTACATAATATGAAAAAATTCTCCAAAGTCGAACCCTTGGTTCATATCCTACCCTTAGCTTTATAGCTTTACAAAGCAGTTCTGAGATCCTAAAAACATGGATCAAATAAGCTAAAGATAGTAAATCAAAATTTAGTTTCAAAAGATGTGGAATGATCCCCAAAAATGAGGTCAATCCCATATTTCATGGTCTTCCTCTCTTGTTGACTGCTGGTGTAGTGCAGGATAGCCTCCCAAGGTTGACTGATGACTCTCCAAGAGAGACAAATTCGAATCTGTTGATGTGAGAAAGTGTCCTGATTTTCTATCTTTGTTGAAGATACCAAAAACCTTTGAAACACCTCCTCTTTCCATAATCTGTCAAAAATAGCTATTGGATTTGTCTTGACAGTTCATCAAATGTTCATTCGAAGAGGTTTCAAACCTTTCCAGCTCAAAAAACTTCGATCTGTGTAAAAATTTGATCATTCTAGAAATCACAGGCTTTGGGTGGTTAACTTAGAAAGATCCTGAGAGAATTATCTACTGAAAGTCCTATTTTTTAGTGGCTAATGAACAGTCGTCCTGTTCGCCTAAACCACCGAAACTTCAGTTTTGAGAAAACTTCAAAATTGCAAAAATGCTTACCTTGGATCCCTTTTTGATGTTCAAGGTTTCTTGGATGAGGCAGCCCTTGTTCGTGAAGATCTGTGAACTTCTGCTGGCTGTGTGGAAGGCTCTGGTGTGTCTACCATGGTCATAGCTAAGTTAGCCAGAGTTTCTAATCCAGTTTGCTCCTGTTTTGTTGATTGAAACTCCTTTAACTTCAACCTCAGAATCCTCAGTTGTCTATACAGCTTCATGTTTTCCCTGATCAATACCATGTTTTTGTCTTTAGTCTTGTCACGCTTTTCTTTGAGGGTTTGGTTTATTTTGAAAAGATCTGCATTTCTGTCAGTTAGGTCTGTATTATATTTTTTAATCACCCTTTCCAGGACTTCCATTTCATAGACATGTTGCAAGAGTTGGTTGATTTTCCATGATCTAGCTGTTTTAGGCTTACTTGAAGAGGCTTCTGCCATTGGTGGACTGTGTGCCTCTAGAGGAGTTGGTGAAGGTAAATTGGAACAATAGTCTGTACCTTGTTCAGTCTGTACATTATCTTGTGTCTCAGCCAATTCTTGTTTTGGTTCTGAATCGTTGTAAGGTAGGTTTAAAGGGTTGTTTCCTGTAGCAGGGTCCTTAGACTGCTCACCTTCAAAATGCTGTTTTCTTTTGATTCCTTTATTCTTTCCAAAGGATGATTTTATGGGATCTCTTGGTGGTGAGATACCTTTCATTTTCCTATGACTACTTTTGGGAGTAACAGTCTTTCTACCACTGGTCTTCTTAGTTTCAACTTCTGGTGGTTTCTCTGTTTGGAATTCATTCCAAAAAAGAAAGAAACCCCAATCAACCTGTTTCCTCTGCAGAGCTTCCTTGACAAGAAGAGTAATAAGAACTTGGTGAGATAGTCTGCTAGCAACCTTAGTAGGCTTGGCTTTAACTTGTCTGGCCATTTTAGTAAGAGTCTTGTGAAAATAGAAAGGTATATTTATTGGTTCTCTACCTGTAAAATGGTTAAGAAGTTTAAAGTGATAGAACATCACTCTGTTATACCGTCCTTCACAAGTAATATACACAAAGATTGATTTTAACAAAGATTGCCACTGTGGTTGCAAGAAGGACATAGGGATATCCTTTTTCCAGATCAGATCTTTGTGAATGGGTAATAGATATGATCTAAATTCAACGTTGGATGGAACTGTAGATTTAAACCAATAGCCTCCTGTCCGTGGAAGACCTATAAACTCTGCTATAGAAGCCTCATCTATGATAAACTCTTCTTTCCCTATCTTGGCAGACCTTCCATCATATGCAATTGCAAAAGCTTCAACTACTTGTTGATGAAAACTGGTCAGTTTTTCACAGTATGTGAATACCCCTGCTTGTTTGAAAAACTCTGCTACCTCTGGGTGCGCCTCCAAGTACCAAACCCCATCCACCTCAGACCTCAACACTAGCCCTACTTTTTGCATTGATCAATGTTCTCTGTACCTGCGATTATGGGAAACTGAGCGTCCAAGGAGACAAAGATAATAGAATTTAGCAACACAGACAGTATAACTCATGGAAGAACTGGTGGGACAGGGTGACACAAAATTCGGATCATCGAGCTCAAACGCTAACCAAGTTTTGGGCGACAATTTGACTGAGAGCATGCCAAAATTTTAGAATTTCGGTGGTAAATTCATTTAAATATGAAACAAGACGGGTTTTTGACTTGCCTGATAAGTTGCCCTGGCTTAATTGACTCTTGAGCGATCACTGGACTCTAATGGCACTTTGACAATCACCAGGGGAAATGGGATTAGGATCTCTAGAAATACGTTCAATTGATGAAATCACGAACTCGCGATTATCTCAGTAATCTTCGGAATTCAAAATGATACTGAATGAGCATTTAATGAGGGATTAACGGGATCATGATGGATCATGTACATGCGACTGGAAATGAAGGGAGGATTTCTGACCATCATGCATGAATTTCAGTGACATCGCCGTGTCTAGATTTTGAAAAGACAATTGCGGTCGAAAGGACAACAAGAGTTTTAGATTTTCAGATAGACATCATTAGAACATGCATACCTTCCGACTTGATGAGATTTTGGTGGTTACGTTTCATCATTGTGCAAATTTGATAGCTGGCTCATGCGAAAGCACGGGCTTTCCATTTTTACTGTTGAAATGCTTTTGGGGGTTAACTGCATTCTTTCTTTGACCTCTTAATTTCCAGGAACAAAGGCTTTCGGTGGTTAATGAGTGCATTTCAGACTCACCTAAACCACCGAAAC
This sequence comes from Picea abies, assembly GCA_900067695.1. Lineage (NCBI taxonomy): Eukaryota > Viridiplantae > Streptophyta > Pinopsida > Pinales > Pinaceae > Picea > Picea abies. The sequence goes on from CBVK0100154604.1 coordinate 5,853, forward strand.
CTAAGATTATGACTTTTTCTTGACCAAACCATATCCAAAATTTATTTTGGGCTTATTTACAGAATACAGACTCTCTAACCTACTTACAAAAATTTAGGAATAAAATTTAGACAACAACCTATCACCTCAAAAAGAAAAATTTCCACCAATTTATTTGAGGAGATAACACTGGCTCCTATTGGGGATGAACGCCTCCTTGTGAGGTTTCAAGAACCATAGAATCAATGCCTTTCCTGAAAAAGAAAATAAAAACAAAACTATCTGCTAGTGTTTCCATTGGGCATGGAGTTGTTCTGCAAAAATAAAAACTAAGACTAACATTACAATGTCTAGGCTTCACAGCCTTAGACAAAATAGAGTTTTAGAAATCGCTCGTTTACCTGGCCACCGAACATTTCTTCACCTCCCAGATTCTGCAACATGAAAGTATTGTTGTTCTGTACTTGGGTAATCATGAAAGGACTTGTCCACAAAGACTCGAACTTGTTATGCTTGCCTTTATCCTGTCTAAGAGCATCCCATTTTAGAACCCAGTCACCAATCTGAAAATTGTCCAGCTTCGCCTTTCTGTCAAAATTATTTTTGATCTTCTTCTGATGAGCCTCTGATTCGTCCACTAACTGTTCGCGAGCTTGTTGTAGTTCAACCAAATCAAGCATTCTTCTTACCATATCATTTGACTCGGTTTGCTCTTCCTGAAAGAATCTAGCCACTGGCAAAACTTACTTAATAGGAAAAATAGCATCAGTCCCATAGACCAATTTGAATGGAGAAGTTCATGTGGACTTTTTGATAGTTACTCTATCTACCCACAGATAAAATTTCAGTTTGGAATCCCAATTCTTTTTGTTTTCCTCTAACAATTTTCTGATGATTTTGATTAAGCTCTTATTGGATGATTCAGCGAAGCTATTACCTTGAGGGTAGTAGGGGGTCGAATGTACCAACTGGATTCCCATTGATTTACACATGTCTACTAATGCCTCTGCTTTGAACACCACTGCATTATCTGTTACCAGCCTTTTGGGAAAACCGAATCTGCTCAAAATATTTTCATAAAGAAACTTCATGACCACCTGATGAGTGGCATTCCGAGTGGGAATCGCCTCTATCGAATTTGTAAAATAATCTGTGGCTACTAAGATCCACTTATGCTGACCACTAGATGAAGGATTTATCTCACCTATAAAATCTAAACCCCACTGCTGAAAAGGGCCATTCACCACTATAGGTCTCAGGGATAAATATTTTAGCTGTTGTTTTCTCGTAAATCTTTGGCATTTGTCACAAGATTTGATGAAGGCACACACATCTGAGAAAAGGAAAGGCCAATAGTATCCAGCCCTTAGGATTTTATGGACAGTGGTCTTCCAGTAATGATGACCTCCACAAACACTTGAATGAAACTGATGTGTAACTTCGACTGACTCTTCTTTGTCTAAACATATGAGAAGAAAACCAGCAGGGTCTTTCCAATATAACATATTATTGTAAATGTAGAATTTGATAGCTCTAAGCTTAAGGGCTAGAGCTTGAGTCATACTAAGTTCGGGAGGAACTTGTAGCTTTTGAAAAAAATGTATAATACCTAAATACCATTCACAAGAAGGCAAGTGCTCTGCCACTTGTTGACTGCTATGCTATCCATCCGTTGCCAACTCCGTCTACAAATTTTCTGAACTTTCTCCTATGAAATTAATGTCCAGCAGCTGATGATTTTCCTTCGTTAAGAGCTTAGCAAGGCCCTGGCCTTTCATCAATTTGGTGGGCTTTACTTCAATGTTGAACTCAATCAACTTTGCAATCCATCTAGCTCTCTTTTCGTCAATATCAGGCTGAGTCAAAACATCTTTCACGGAGGATGAAGGGACATATGCGATGACCTTTGAGTGAAGAATATAAATTCTGAAGGATTTTAAAGATTTTATGAGAGCATAGGCTTGTTTCACAATAAGATCATACCTTAGTTCAACGTATTTGAGTGTTTTGCTGAAGAAAGCCGTGGGATGATCCGAATTGTCATCATCTTTCTGTAGCAAAACTGCTGCCACTGTGTCGTAAGAAGCAAAGGAAAAAACATAGAAAATCTTACTGTAATCTGGGCTGATCAGAGTCGGGGGTTCCATGATAGGTCGCTTGATATCTTGAAATGAGTTCCTTTCATTTTCTGTCCATTTTATCTTAGACCCCTTTTTCAGCATACATGTTATGTGTTTAACTAATTTGCAAAGTTTGGCACAAATCTTCTAACAATATTTATCTTACCGAGCAGTGATTGAATATCCATTTTTGATCTTGGGAAGGACAACCTTTGAATTGCCTCCACCCGAGCTAGATCAATCTTTACACCTTCTGCTGAGACGATGTGGCCTAAGAGCTTACCTTTCCTGAGAGCAAACTGGGACTTTTTGGGATTCAATGAGATTCCGAACTACCTTCATTTCAAGAACACTCTTTTCAAATGCTTTAGATACTCCTCATGACTGTTGGAATATACTGTGATGTCATCAAGACATATGAGGACAAACTTGTCCTTTTCTCCCACGAAAGCTATGTCCATGGCCCTTTGGAATGTGGCCCCAGAATTCATTAATCCGAATGGCATCTTGGCATACATAAAGGTACCCCAAGGAGTATTAAAAGCAGTCTTCTCTTGGTCATCAAGGTGGACAGAAATCTGATTATAGCCAGAAAAACCATTTAGGAAAGACATGACATTAGCCCCTGAAATCCTTTGCAGCAAATGTTCCATCTTAGGTAGGGGATAGTTGTCTTTCTTACAACATTTGTTTAGATTTCTGAAGTCTACACATAATCTGACCTCACCATTTTTCTTTCTTACTATCCCTAGATTTGCAATCCATTTGGAGTATCTCAAAGGGATTATGATCTTGGCATCGAGAAGATTTTTAATTTCTCTTTCAATCATAGGCAGAAGAAGAGGATTGATAGGTCTGAGATTTTTTTTGAAAGGAATGGTGTCTTTCTCAAGAGGGATCTTGTGTTGAATGATATCAGGGTCATAAGTCTTTAGATCACTATATTTCCAAGAAAAAACATCGGAAAATTCTTTCAAAACGCTGTAATATTCGAACTTCTGATCAGCAGTCAATTCAGAAGACAGATTTATGAGTTTTGGTTGGCTTTCACCCCCTATGTTGTGCTCATGAACAACAAGATATTTCTCCTTTTTATCTGGCTTGTAAGGAACGTCATTCTGATCAAAAATATTTTCAAGAGGTACTAAACCTCGGGGTATATAAGTGTTAGGTAGCTGAACAATATCATGCTGACCCAATCTTTGTTTTAGCTTGGGCTTCTAGGATTCTTCTACATTTAGATTTTTCTAGTCAACATGCATATCAGAAAATTCATCTACCACTTGAAGAAATCTGTTAAGTTCATCATCATCCTCAAAAAATTTCCAGTATTTAATATTGTCGGGCAAGGATGGTCTATATTTTACTTGGATCTCATAATTGAGCCTAGGGGGCATGGGAGGAATGAACATGCTAGCTGAAACAACAAGGGAATCAACAAGCTGATTCATATCCCTGGGTATATATGAAATTTCAAAAATAGAAAAAGAATCTTGCACTTTCCATACCTCAACCCTGTAGGCTTTCAATCTGACATGCTTTGCTTGAAAGGTACTGTTCACCTGTTGTATAATTGATCTGTATCTCCAAATACCTTTAAACCTTTTATCCCCATCTCCTTAGCTGAATTTAGTCCCAACAACAAGGCTACATATTTTTCTATGTTGTTAGTAGTTCTGAAGTCGAGCTTGAAAGACAAAGATATAGTCTCTTTTGAAGGAGAAATCAAAACTACCCCTGCACCTGCTGAATCTTTAGTACTGGCCCCATCAAAATACATGGTCCAGACTAAAATGTTCTTATCATCATATTGTTGTTCGATAGGCTTCACAAGCTGCATAGGAGTCGATTGAGAATCATCTATTTGAAGAATGCATGAGCCAAAATCTATATCCACAACATAAATAGGATGATTTACATAATTTTTTGCATCGTTGATGATGTAGGCAAGTTGATTCTCCCTGTAAAGTCTTTTTAGCTCCCCCCCAAACACCGGAATCGTAGCATATGAAAGATCCATATGCAAGGTACCTCCTAACCTTTTGCCCCATGGACGAGACAAGAGAATCCCAAACTTAGGTGGGATATCAACAACCACCACATCCATTACCATGCTTCTCATTGGCAATTGGGCAAGGTTTATAACAAGGTCTTTTATGAGGCCAAGGCATCTAACTTTCCTAGAATCAAAGGAGAAGAGATCGTGATATGGTTTGGTGACCTCAAGACCAAGCTCATCCATCACTGCTTTGGGCATAAGATTATGTGATGCCCCGGAATCAAGCAAACAATTGTCGAGGATCTTATCATGTACCTTTAGGGATATGTAGAATGGTGGACAAGAATCATCTCGGTCTTCTATCATAGGTCCTATAGTTACTATTGGCTTGTCATATTGTAGGTTAACAAAATCAGCAAATGAAGAGGTCTTTGGCTCAAGGGACTTCAGGATGGCTGATTTAAAGATTTCATTCTTCATGAGTTTAGTTAAAGGCATAGGTATCTTTACTTTCTGAATTTCTGATTCAAAATTAAAAGAGGAAGTTGATCTATCTGAAACTTTTACCTCATTGGAAGGAGCTTTGAGGCTGAATTGCTCCTTGGCTAGGGGTTGTGTTTGATTCTGCCACTGTTTTGTAGGAGAGGAAGTCTATTTTACAGGAGCGGGAGGCTACTTGGCATCAACTTCTTTACTTTTCACAGGAGTAGAAACTTCTTTGTTCTTCACCGGAGCAGCGATCAATGGTTTCGGGACAACACTCTTGGACCTTAATTTATAACCTCTTTGATCATCTGTCAAGTAGACAGATTCTTCAATACTCGCCTCCTAAATTTGTTGGTCCATCAGGGCTTCTTCATAGTGTACTTGTGTCAGAAAGGAAGAATCATTTTCATCACCAAAACAATTTATTTCATCTGCTTCTTCGACTTCATCGTGAGATGGTTGTTGTTCTTCATCTAACATTGCATTTTGAAAAGGTGGTCTGATTCTCTGATCTTCAGCTGCATTCCTGTCTCTCTGAAGGATCTAGAATTATGGATTATTCCTTCTATAAGGGAAAGCATTTGGATTTCTCAGGGCAAAATCATTTGGCTCTTTTGTCCTTGTTGGTTGTTGATTCTGGACCTTCAATTTTGACATTTCAGATGTCAAATTGTCCAACATCTTTTCCATCTTTTCCATTTTAATATTAGAAGAAGAATAGGGATCAACAACAAAATTCTTTCTCTCAACCTTTCCTTTGAGCTTCTGCGATGCTGTAATGTTTGATTCAACCTCGAGGGATGCATCTTGCATTAAAGCAAGTGTGGTTGATCGTCTTTCTCTGAGGATAAGACAAAAAATTGGATCAAAGGCAACAAAGAATGTGATCTTTTTCGATGTGTCACTTGGTTTAATCTCTGCAGGGATCTTGCCAAACATTCTATTAAACCTCTTGATGAAGTCTGAGACCGACTCTCCATCTTCTCTCTTCAAATTTCCAAACTTGGAAATGTAGTATGACAGATCGCTTCTTTCTCCCCAGTGTTTTAAGAATACCTCATCTAATTGTTCAATACCTGTGACTGAATTTGCCGGTAGCTCTTTGAACCACTTCCGGGCTTGGCCATCCAAAATCTGAACAAAAACTCTAGTCCACACATCTTCTTCTGAAATGTTAATATTTTCAGCATAAGCATAAAAAGCTTCAATATGTTCTTCAGCAGTATAATCCCCCGCTCTGGTAAACTTTGGCATATATTTCTGATAATCTCTAGTTGGCATAGCAGACAAAGTATTTGGAAATACAAGTGGGGCATACCTATTTTCCAAAATCTATTCCATCTTGGTTAAAGGGGCAGCCATGGCAGTCTTAGGGGTTGACACAGAAGAGGAACTCGTAGGAGATGAAGGGGGAGATGGGATGTCTGAGTTAAAATAGAATGGTTGTCTCACTTCACCTTGAGCAGAATTTTCAGAAATGGGTGAAAAATAAGAGGCTTTATAAAACTGATCGAGCAACAAGGCTAAATTTTCTTCTCCCTTAGAGGACAGATCATGAAGAATATCTTCAAGAATAGGCAGATTAGTGTGAGTGTATAGAACACCTTCTGTAGGTTTTATGGGTGAGGAATTCAAAGAAGATGAGGAAGAGGTTTCCTTTTGTTGAGAGGACTCTATAATTATCTCTTTAGGACGGGATGAAACATCGACCTCAAGAACAGAGTCAGTAATATTAGAAGAAAATGAAGGTTCCTCTACTTTAAAAATTTGAGATAAATTTTCAATTTCCTGAGAATTATGAGTTTCAGCAGCAGGGGCTTCAACTAGAGGTTTTTTAGATATGAAAGAAGGAGTATCGTTTTGAATACCTGAATCTACTACCTTTGCATATCTGGAGGCCTATCTTTGCAAAGATTTAGCCTTTTTGATGATCTTCTCAGGGTCAGGAACTGGTGTTGTCAGTGGGCCTTCTTGGTTCGCCCTGGTGTGAGCTCTTTTTGGAGCCACTTCATTTCAATGGGGTCGCCAGATAGAAAATTGCAACCAAAATGATGTCCAGACTTTGTCTATCATCAAAGCTTGGAGGTATGTCGTCTCCCAAGGAAGCTGAGCTTCAATCTCCTCTCCTCGGCAACGGTGCCAATTTGTTATCACTCCAGGAAACTCTCCTAGGTTGTAAGTCAGAGATGCCTAGTAACTTAATCTTTTGGTAACTATTTTCTCAAATAAAAGTGTGGGTTTGAATCAAGTCAGAGGACTGAATCATTTCTCACTCAAATCATGCATAAAAACATTTAGATGGACAAGGCTTTCAACCACAAATGTTCAGAGAGTTTACAAATAAAGGGATGAATGAAGAAATAACTATTATATCAGCAGAATTACATATAAAGCATATATGAATGACCAATTATAGTAATCATAGGAATACTTGCAAATTTTAACTTATGAATGCAGTGATAAAATGACAGTTATCGGGCATAGACAAGCATAACAACATGAATATAATATCCAGGTGCAAGTACAGAATAGGCAAGAAGATGAAATCTGAACAAGTTATGGCAAAAGAAGCTTGTATTACTTCATATGAAAATGAGAAGTTTTGAGTTACATAATACGAAAAAAGTCTCCAAAGTCGAACCCTTGGTTCATATCCTACCCTTAGCTTTATAGCTTTACAAATCAGTTCTGAGATCCTGAAAACATGGATCAAATAAGCTAAAGATAGTAAATCAAAATTTAGTTGCAAAAGATGTGGAATGATCCCCAAAAATGAGGTCAATCCCAGATTTGATGGTCTTCCTCTTTTGTTGAGTGCTGGTGTAGTGCAGGATAGCCTCTCAAGGCTGACTGATGACTCTCCAAGAGAGACAAATTTGAATCTATTGATGTGAGAAAGTGTCCTGATTTTCTGTCTTTGTCAAAGATACCAAAAACCTTTGAAACACCTCCTCTTTCCATAATCTGTCAAAAATATCTATTGGATTTGTCTTGACAATTCATCAAATGTTCATTCGAAGAGGCTTCAAACCTTTCTAGCTCAAAAAACTTCGATCTATGTAAAGACTTGATCATTCTAGAAATGACAGGCTTTCAGTGGTTAACTTAGAAAGCTCTTGAGCGAATTATCTACCAAAAGTCTTGTTTTTCAGTGGTCAATGAACAGTCGTCATGTTTGCCTAAACCACTAAAACTTCAGTTTTGAGAAAACTTCAAAATTGCAAAAATGCTTACCTTGGATCCCTTTTTGATGTTCAAGGTTTCTTGGATGAGGCAACCCTTGTTCGTGAAGATATGCAAACTTCTGCTGGCTATGTGGAAGGCTCTGGTGTGTCTACCATGGTCGTAGCTAAGTTAGCCAAAGTTTCTAATCCAGTTTTCTCCTGTGTTGTTGATTGAAGCTCCTTTAAATTTAACCTCAGAATCCTTAATTGTCTATATAGCTTCATGTTTTCCCTCATCAATATCCTGTTCATATCTTTAATCTTGTCATGCTTTTCTTTGAGGGTTTGGTTTATTTTGAAAATCTCTGCATTTCTGTCAGTCAGGTCTGTATTAGCTTTTTTAATCACCCTTTCCAGGACTTCCATTTCATAGACCTGTTGTAGGAGTTTGTTGATTTTCCATGATCTAGCTGTTCTAGGCTTACTTGAAGAGGCTTCTGCCACTAGTGGATTGTGTGCCTCTGAAGGAGTTGGTGAAGGTAAATTGGAACAATAGTCTACACCTTTTTTAGTCTGTACATTATCTTGTGTCTCAGCCAATTCTTGTTCTGGTTTTGAATTGCTGTAAGGTAGGTTTAAAGGGTTGTTTCCTGTAGTAGGGTCCTTAGACTGCTCACCTTCAAACTGCAGTTTTCTTTTGATTCCTTTCTTTTTTCCAAAGGATGATTTTATGGGATCTCTTGGTGGTGAGATACCTTTCCTTTTCCTATGACTTCTTTTGGGAGTAACAGTATTTCTACCACTGGTCTTCTTAGTTTCAACTTCTGGTGGTTTCTCTGTTTGGAATTCATTCTAGAAAAGAAAGAAACCCCAATCAACCCGTTTCCTCTGCAGAGCTTCCTTGACAAGAAGAGTAATAATCCCTTGGTGAGATAGTCTGCTAGCAACCTTAGTAGGCTTGGATTTAACTTGTCTGGCCATTTTAGTAAGAGTCTTGTGAAAATAGAAAGGTATATTTATTGGTTCTCTACCTGTAAAATGGTTAAGAAGTTTAAAGTGATAGAACATCACTTTGTTATACCGTCCTTCATAAGTAATATACACAAAGATTTCTTTTAACAAAGATTGCCACTGTGGTTTCAAGAAGGACATAGGGATATCCTTTTTCCAAATCAGATCTTTGTGAATGGGTAATAGATATGATCTAAATTCAACGTTGGATGGCACTGTAGATTTAAACCAACAACCTCCTGTCCATGGAAGACCTGTAAACTCTGCTATAGAAGCCTCATCTATGATAAAATCTTCTTTCCCTATCTTGGCAGACCTTCCATCATATGCAATTGTGAAAGCTTCAACTACTTGTTGATGAAAACTGGTCAGTTTTTCACAGTATGTGAATACCCCTACTTGTTTGAAAAACCCTGCTACCTCCTGGTGCGCCTCCAAGTACCAAACCCCATTCACCTCAGACCTCAACACTGGCCCTGCTTTCGACATTGATCAATGTTCTCTATACTTGCGATTATGGGAAATTGAACATCCTTGGAGACAAAGGTTCTAGAATTTAGGAACACAGAGAGTATAACTCATGGAAGAACCAGTGGGACAAGGTGATAGAAAATTCGGATCATCGACCTCAAATGCTAACCAAGTTTCGGGCGACAATTTGACCGAGAGCATGCCGAAATTTTAGATTTTCGGTGGTAAATTCATTTAAATATGAAACAAGACGGATTTTGGACTTGCTTGATAAGTCGCCCTGGCTTAATTGACTCTTGAGCGATCACTGGACTCTAATGGCACTTTGACAATCATCAGGGGAAATGGGATTAGGATCTCTGGAAATACGTTCAATTGATGAAATCGCAAACTCGCAATTATCTCAGTAATCTCTGGAATTCAAAATGATATTGAATGAGGATTTAATGAGGGATTAACGGGATCATGATAGATCATGTACTTGCGACTGGAAATGGAGGGAGGATTTGTGACCATCATGCATGAATTTCAGTGACACCGACGTGTCTAGATTTTGAAAAGACAATTGCGGTCGAAAGGACAACAAGAGCTTCATATTTTTGGATAGACACCATTAGAACGTGCATACCTTCCAACTTGACGAGCTTTCGGCGGTTACATTTCATCATTGCGCAAATTTGACAGCTAGCTTGTGTGAAAGCATGGGCTTTCCACTTTTACCGTTGAAATGCTTTCGAGGGTTAACTACATTCTTGCTTTGACCTCTTAACTGCCGGGAACAAAGGCTTTTGGTGGTTAATGAGCGCATTTCAGGCTCGCCTAAACCACCAAAACCTGAGATTCTGACTTTTTCTTGACCAAACCATATCCAAAATTTCTTTTGGGCTTATTTACAGAATATAGACTCTCTAACCTACTTACAAAAATTTAGGAATAAAATTTAAACAACAACCTATCACCTCAAAAAGAAAAATTTCCACCAATTTATTTGAGGAGATAACAAAATCCACACTTGTTAATTCAATCAAACCCCTGTCTCAGTGAAGCTAAATAATAACAGGTGTCACCGTAATCAGAGAAACTATTGGTAAATATGTTTATTTAAATGGCTCATTTTGAAAATGATAAACAAATGGTCATTTCATGGTTAGGTTTATAGACACATATTGAACTATGTGTAACACTAATGCACTTGGAAAAGGATAAACAAATGCCTTTTTAATTATTAGTCTAATCAAAGTATATCATGTTGCCTGAACCATAGAGAATATTGTGTTTCCTAAACCATAGAGAATGGTTGGCATGCTTGGGAAAGAGTTCCACATTATAGCAATCATGGAGCTTAAATGTGTAATAATTTCCTTCCCATTCAATGATGAAACAGAGGCCATGAAGAAATAAGCATTATGCTTTTATTGTGACTAAAAAATAATTAAACGAAGGAATTCATTATCTGTTGAGTAGAGAGGAACTGAACATAGCAGAAGTACAATAGAAAGGAACCCAAAGGAGACTGAACCCATGTCAATATTGCACAGATACGTGGAGAAAAAGCCTTAACAAATATCAAGTTAGCAACTTGTTTTCTTGCATAATATTAAAAAACAAGCCGCTCATATGTTGGTTTTCAAATTTTCACGAGGCACTTCAGGTACTATGTATTTCCATAGTAACACCAATGCTGGAAGTCAAGTGGTATCCATCATCTTTTCCTAAGCATCTTAAATCTCTAAAAATTGCATGTGAACTAGCCAAGCGCTTTACTGTTGGTTTGTAAATAGAGGTTTGTCTCCAAAAAAAAAAACCTTAAATTTTATGCTAAGGTTTGAAATCTTTAATGCCATAATTATCATTTGCCTAATCCAGTAAGTGTGCCTGTAGAATATACCGAGCCTCTAGAACCTTAATGGCACATACAAATATATGGAGTTGCCTTCCCCACCTTTTGTAAGATGCTAGTTTTATGGGTTATCTACATGCCTCATCAATCTAGTTTTACGGTGTACTTAGGGGAGATCGCCAAGTTCAATGTCACCAAAGACTTTGATGTCAACTACAAGATAACCCTTATTACATTGTCAACTACAATAAGGTAATCCCTTATTACATTGTCGCTTTGGTTTTTGGCAAGCCAAAAAGTGGATGATAAGCAAATAATAAGCTTTTTTTTGGTAGATATATAATATGGGTTGAACATAAGTTTTTTTTGGTGAAGCTTGTCTTTTTTCCGATTTCATGGTAACAATATTGAGCAAAGTGAAACATGCAATCAAATTTCATACATTTTCCTAACTATTAATATTGGCATGCACCCAACCATCCAATTCAGCACGGACTATGCTACTATGTAGCCTTGTTTAAAGAAATAAAGATAAATATGATGGAATTTAATTTGATTTTTTTAATAGTTATATTGAATGAATTTGTATCTGTATGCATACATTTTAAAGTATATATGGACACCTGGTTGACAGGTAGTTTTGTAAATTGTGCTTTGTGTAAAGTTAAGGAAGGGGATGAAAAAATCCTATTTTTAACATTTTATTTTATTTTTTATATTTTTAAATTAGTTTTATTTAAAATTTGGTTGGAAATTTAAAAATTTACAGATTTTAGTGGTTAAAATTATATATTTTGGGTATCATGAGGTTTTAAGAGTACTCAATCTATTTATGATGATGATGATGATGATGATTAACGTCCACTAAGACCTAATTGGTCTATCAGACGTTAAGAGGGTAAGTGATTACTTGTGATTCTTTAGAATTTTGTTTCTGTTCTCGAAAAGCATTAAGAGAAGCTTTCCAAGATCACCATACTTTTTTTGAGTTAAGAGGTTAGGAAGGTTGGTAGGGTGATCCATATTTTGAAAATGAGATCTAATATGGGTATAGGCTGGACAATCAAAGATAAAGTTTTTTTCATATTCAACCTTATTAGTGTCACAAAGGTGACACACTCTTTCATCCCATGGTGTTTTAGGAATTGACCAACGCCCAGTTTCACTATGGAGCTCATGAGAAAATGCTTATTTTTTTCTTTACACTTGGCAAAACAGATAGATAATTTTGATCTTCTAGATTAGGGTTGATTACATCTTTATAATACCTTAACTTTCTTTTTTCCTCTAACTCTTTATCACACCACATTTTTTCCTTAAATTTTGATTTGACGTTTTTTTTAATAGTATCTTTATTCTGCAAAATGGTTTCTTCCATGATTCCCCAATAGTTTAGCCAAGACCAGGCGTCTTTATGCCATCCTCGCTTGAGTCAATGGTGGTTATGACTTGATTTGGAAGCAATTTTAGGTAGCCTCTTGTCTTCCATGTTGTTTAACTTGTTCTTATATATTAGGTATCTAGTCATAGCCATGCTCTCAATGGGGGAGAGGCTTGTTTCTACGAGGAGGATGGGATAGGGCGTATTTCCTTTAATTTTGAGATTACAGGTTATAAAATTCTTTTGTATTTGTTCTATCTTTCTCCAGGATTCACGAGAGATACTATAGCCCCAGACTTCACATCCATAAAGAATAGCAGGTGTAACAAGAGTCTCAAAGAGGAGTTTCTTCTTATCCCAACTCCAAAGTTCAGTTGATTTACAATTGTTTTCAAGCCCATAATAAGCTTTCCATCCCCCAATAATCCTTTTCTCAATGCTATAATTCCAATTAAGATTGTGGTGAATATCAATTCCAAGATATTTGTATGAAGTCACTTCCTCCAAGTTGTTGTTGTCATATACCAAGGTATCACAAAGGATCTTATTGGATTTAATAATCATGACCTTAGTCTTATCAGTATTAACAGTCATACCCATATTGGAGAAAAAATCCTTGAGGATTCTTAGTTGGTTTTCAAGATCATGGGGATTCCTTGCCATAAGAACAATATCATTGGCATAAAAAAGAATATTGATGACTATACCAGTGAGAGTAGGGCCGAAACAGCCTGCTTTTTATAAGCATTCTTCTAATTTATCAATGTATATGCCAAAAAGGGTAGGGGACAAGGGACAACCTTGTTTGACTCTGATATTGCAGTTAATATCTTTTGACCATACCTCAATGTTTGTAAACTTAGCAATAACATTCTCATACATCCTTATTGTATCAACCCTCAACTTGAGAGACACTTTTATCTCTTCCAACCTATTCCAAAGGTTTTTCCTAGGAACCATGTCAAAAGTTTTTCTAAAGTCAACAAAACAACAAAAAAGATTGGTTTTAGTATTGCGGAACTCCTCTACAATGATCCTAAAGGTAACAAGATGGTCCACAATTGAATGATATCTCCTAAACCCAGCCTGACCTTTAGCTCTTTTACCTTGTCTTTCTAGCCAAATGTTAATCTTCTTTTCCAAAATAATTCCATAAAGCTTGGCTAAAACCAGGCTAATCATAATGGTCCTATAATTAGAGGGAATGTTTTTATCCCCATTTTTAAAAATAGGAAGAATGAGGCTTTACGTCCAGGGTTTAGGGAAGCCCTTCTTGATTGCTAAATTGAAGAGCTTGTGTATGTGGGGGATAAGGATTGGCCCTCCTATTTTAAAAATTTAAGCTTGGTAACCTTCAATGTCCTTAGGATTGGCACCGAACAACTTTGGGCGGGTATTTCATCGAAGGGTCGTTGTTTCAAATGATCGAGGTTGTGGCTGCGTCGACATGTTCGACCCTATCTACTTGTTACATATTCAGATTCAATGAAATCTAGACCCTTGGAACTCGTATCCTTCTCGTATTAGAAAAGATAAGGCTAAAACCTAAAGAGCTTGTATATTCTAAAACCACTGAATCAATTTATACATTAAATAGTGTTTATACACTAAAACGCTATTTAAGTAATATAAACTTGTGATTTCGCTAATAATTATGTTGCTTATTTAGATAATACTCGTCAAAAAAATAAAAGTTTTTGTTTATACAAAGTCAATATGCTATAAATTAATTGCAAGTGGGTTAGAATTTCAAAATTGAATAATCAGTCAAAGTTTTGTGAATTGTAACTTTTATAATGTTCCTCAAACAATATGGTTAAATTTTCTCACTAATATTTTATTTTTGAATTGCAGGTAAAAATTCTTCAAATAATATAAGAAAATTGTGGGTAGTATAAAGTTCTTCAACTTGTATGAAAAAATCTAAAATTTTCAAACAATATAAGAAAACATTTTCTCTAAATTGTGAGTAGTGTAAAAGAGTTTTCTAACTGTTTTACGTTTTTTCTTTTCCCTCTCAAATCTAACTACATAAATCTTCATAAAATCACAATTTTTTATTGTTTAAATTACATTTTTGTTGTTTAAAATACATTTCTAAATCCAAAAATGGATTAACATTACTGGCAAGAAAAAACAACTTCAAACTTAGTTTCACTCTCGCTATCATTAGCCACGTCGTAAAACCAAGCAGATTTTAAAATTCAATTTTACAAAGTCAACCAGATATTAGCCACGTCTTTAAGTAGATTTTAAAAATCAGTTTAACCAGGTCAACCAAATAATGAAGAATTATAACTGATTTTAAAAATCAGTTTAACCAAGTCAACCAAATACTGAAGGATTATAACTGACTGAGCCGAGTCGAGTCGAGTCAGGTCAGTATATCTATTTTAACCAAATAAAGTCAACACATCTATTTTGTTATCATTCTCGTTTGGCCTCGCTGTAGTAAAACTAGTACAACCACATAATTGTGGTTGATCAACGTTGAAAGGTTGATAAGATGAAAATAATCCTTAAAAGAATGTATCAAATTTTATTATTAATTAACAAATAAATGGTTGAGCTTCATTTATCTGGTGTTAATATTTTAAAATTTTATTATTGATTAACAAATAAACGGTTGAGCTTCATTTATCTGGTGTTAATATTTTAATTTTTGTTAATCGCTTACGTGGCAATCAGTTAGCTATCAAAGTAATTTTTAAATATGATTAGGTAAATGTAAAAAAGTAAACACATAAACGGATGTCTTTATAATAACTAGGAAGTTAATGATTGAAATCACAGCCATTTATTTTGTGTGACTACTAAGAATATTTCAGCCATATTTAATCCTGTCCATAGAAAACTTATTAAGCACTAAACCCCTATTAACTCTGTCCATTATCAATAGGTGTACGCCTTTCGAAGTAATCACTGCCCTCGATCATGTAGGGTCAATCAAATCTACTTCTCTGGATTTCTCTATATAAATAGAGAGAGATCTTACTTCCCATTGACAATTCATTCACTAGTATAGATAGTTTTGTTCAACGATTTCTCATAAAATTTGCTTCGTTTTCCTATTCAAAGTCTGGTCAAATAAGACTAGGATCAGCCTACAGGTGAATTCAACAGTTATTTTATTTGGGTTTTCGTGTTGTTTTGGTTGTGGGATCCTGTGTATCACAGGGAATAGATCCATGCACTGGGGAAGATTTCAGTGGAAGGCGAAGCAGAAGAAACAACTGTCTCGCCAACGCCCAGATCACGACAGAGACATAGGAAGGGTTCGAATCCTTATTCCACCACAGGGCTTGACAAGTTCGAAAACGTCTATGCCGAGCTCTCCCACCAGACCTGCGAGCGAAGTGCAACGGATCATATAGGAGGACGAGGCAATCCATGGCTTATGAAACCAGTGTGAGTGCAACTATTATTATAATTACACTATTTTGTTTGGTTATCTCTGTGCAGTCTTCTTAGTGTATATTTTAATAAGGTTTTTGAATATATAATTTTTATTTATAGATTTTTCTAATTACTATATGAAATTTGAGTTTTTCTAATAGTGGTAAGTTATTTTTCAAGCAAAATATGATGCATACATTTATGTTATTCTAGGTGTTCAGTGCATTAACGATGGAATTTCTTCGAAAACCCAAATAAAATATTTAGAGCATTATACCTGGATAATGTAGAAAGTCTCTAGTGTTAGCACTAGGAATCACCGTCAGATTGCAAAGAGAATAAGCCCAATACCCATCGAAGTATGTGTAAATGTAAATGAGTGATTTAAAGGTCAAATGGACAAGACTTAGAATAATAATGTTTTAACTCAGAAATCTGGGCTAGCATGCATCAGCAAATGAGGTCTTGATAAGTGGGAGTAAAAGTGAATAGGAGGAAGACTTAGTGAGGGAGGTGTAAAGGTCTTCTATTGACATCAGGTCTTCAAGCAGCCCAAGGAGGAAAAACTCAAACACAAGAACTTCTTGAATTCAAATTTAAAGAATATTGAAGAACTTCATAGCAGTATTATAATCAAACATTCATCATAACAGAACCATAAGAATCTCATATGAATCATCCAATCATGAGTACTTCAACATAAGAGACAACAAGATGATATAAAGAGAAACTAACTTCTATTAATAAAAAATTCTCAAGTCCAATACATAACCAGAGAATAGTCTACTTAGTCAAAAATATTACAATCAAGGAGCCCATATCAACCATTTGACCCTCAATAATAATTTAGAATATGTATTTATAACCAAAAAGGAAAGGCAATAGCTAGAGGTGCGAGCTAGCCGCCCTCCCTTAAGATTCTCTAAAACAATTACCATTCTAACACCTGTGCTAACATCTCTTAACAAACTGCTACAAATTAGGAACCATGTTGGCAACCACTCCAACAAGAATTAAATGACATGTCTCCCTTTAGGCGCATTCATTTTCATTGCCAAGTGTCCTCCAGGGGTTGTATGCTGCCTTCATGCTGCCACATGTGATCCTCACTTCTCTCCACATCATCAACCATCCAAAGGAGTCATGAATTTGAATCCCTTAATTGCAGGTGCCAATTCGTAGAGTCATTTAGTAGCACATTAGGTACCCAATTCTGTAGCACCCTTTGCAAAACAACTTTGAAGATTTCGTAGCGCCTCTTCCAAAACAGGTCTGTGGTTTCTGTAGCACCAATCCTGTGTAATGACTGTGTGCAATTTCGTAGAACCCCTCCCGAAATAGCTTTTGAAGATTCGGTAGCTCCACAGATCAAAACAACTTTGCGGATTTGGTAGCACCATCTATCAAATGTTCCTGCAGATTCGATAGCACCATTGTTGACACAATCCTGTAGAATTTGTAGCGCTACTATTAAGTTCAACTAGGAGATTTTGTAGCATTTCGCAGAATCAGTAGTGCCACTGTGTAGTTCAGCTAGGAGATTTCATAGCATTATAGGTAGCACAGTTTTGCAGAACATACTTGATCCAGGTGGATATCGGTGGCCACCCACCTTTTTCGACTGGCTCAAAATAGTTTTCTGGCAATTTCGACAATTTACTATTTTTAGCAGGTTTTAACTTCTGTGGCCATTTTGAGGGCCTAAATGAAGGTTTTTTTAGATAGAGGTTCTCAATGATATATGAAGGCATGATTGAGCCGCAAACATCAATATCCTCGATGATACCTTTCCAACGAGCTATCATACGCCTAAAACGAAGATCGTATGCAAAAGTTATGACCCCGGGAAGTTGATGTACTAACTTACCCAAACGGGGCCCACATGACTTTTGGTGCTTCATCTCCTAGGGTTAGGTTTTTGGATGTCTAGGGTTTTTTTCATTCATGTTTATTGTAAAAATGGTCTTGAGAGTCTAATTGTACTCATCTTCTTGCGAATGCGAGTAGCCGTCACATCTCTTCTCAGAGATAAGCTGCCACCATTCTAGCGAGTCTTTCACTTTGTATTTTTACAGTCTCTGTACATTTCTTTCATTAACAGAAATCGTGTATTACTATATATCTGTGTTTATGGTTTCATCTTTGATACATTTCTATTATATTATTGAATATTTGTGATATCTCTGTGCATTTCTTTATTATATCTCCGATCTCATTTCACGCTGAAAATAATCTAGATCAGTGGTATTAGATCAGGTTGTTCTTGATTGTTTTTTTTTTTTTCAGTGCATGTCCCTGATGAGGTCCAAGTATAGTAAGTTGGGTCTCAAGCTTGTCTCTCTTGAGGACAATTGCTCTCTCACACCCAAGAAACCCTCAATGGTGGAAGAAAAAAAAATTGACGGAGCAGACGATCCTATTAGTCTGTTGCTTGAGCAAGCTCTCACGCGACAGAGGGATGAAATGATGGAGAATTTTTCCCACATCCTTCAACGCATGCCGATAGCAACAGGCGTATCTTCATCAAGCGGCCACTTTGGAGGTGCCTCGCCTTTCAAGGTACAAGTTAATTTTGATATTCCTGTATTTGAAGGATAGATAGATGCAAAATCCCTAGACAAATGGTTAAATCTGCTAGAAGGTTATTTCTTTGTTCACAAATTTTCCGACAAAGAAAAGATCACCTTCGCACTCCTTAAATCTCTTCCCCATGTCAAACATTGGTGGGAAACTTACTGGGAGCAAAGTTCCATAGAGGAGTCTGAAATATATGGGGTTGATCCCACTTGGGATTTTTTTGTGGATGCGGTAAAGGAACAGTATTACCTTGTTGGAAACTATGAGGACCAGTACATGAGATGGACCACATTGTGGAAAGAGAGGGGCCAAGCAGTTCCAGAGTTCACCAATACCTTCCATACTTTGCGCACCAAGCTGGGTATCAAAGACTCCGAGCGACATTTGGTTCTAAAATACCATGGGGCTCTACACAGATACATCCAGACTGAAATGGATTTTCTGGACATCTCGTCACTCGGTGTTTCTTATTGATATGTTGTTAAAATCGAGTAGAAATTTAAGCACCAGAACAAACAGGATTTCGGATCTATAAATCCGCAACAACAAAAGTATGACAAAGAAAAACCTAACAAACAGTCTCCCGAAAAATAGTCCAAGACATGGGAAAAGAAGGGTCATGGGAAGACAAAGAAGGACACCAGAAAATGGTGCGATTTCCACAAAATCCCCTGGCACAACACCGATGAATGTCACTCAAAACAATCATTGGTGTCTGAGATCAAATATAAGGAGCTGAACCCTGATTCAGAATATGATTTTGAAAATACTAGTAAAGGACAGATCATTGATGCAGACCCCACTGCTATTGTCGCAACCGCAACAATTCAAACAGAAGAACCAATAGATCCCGAAGAGGGGCGTCATCTTTTTCATTCATAGATGTGGGTGGAGGGGACCCCGCTGCATTTTACTGTTGATAGTAGAAGCCAAAAGAACCTCATCTCAGGAGAGGTCATCAAACAGTTGAGATTGTCGACAACACCATACCCGCATCCATACAACATCGGGTGGCTTCGCCAAGGACGAGATCTTTGTGTCATCCAGCAATGTCGATTGTCATACGACATCCAACCCTTCAAGGACGTGGTATTATGTGATGTTTCCCCACTGGATGTATGCGATGTTCTCTTGGGACAGCTATATATGTGGAAGCACCATGTTGTTTATGAGTCTCGACCCCGTAGTGTCATTGTTACTTTGGGGGGTCATCTCTACAAAATACCAGAGGTAGTTCTGACTATTGTTCCACCCAAAAATTTTTGCAAGGTAGTATCTCATACTGCAAAATTTAGCTTCTTCACAATCTGTTCAAAAGGAGAACAGAAGGACACTGCAACCACTACAAACTCACCCCAAACACCTTCTATCCAACAGAAGTAGGTTGATAAGGATGCAACAAAGTGAAAATATTCCTTCTGCACGTCGTCCTCTAATGTATCTTGACTTTTTGAACAGCCTCAACCTCAAAAGGTTCTTGACATACTTCCACAAACTGAGCAGCACGATGTCTCCAACAATACAAGTAGCTCACCAAGATGCAGATCTAGCAAACGCTTTTCCCTCTCCCCCGGGAACTCAACACAATGGAGAGAATTTCTTCCTAAGGAGGGAGGATTGATCCAGGTGGATATCAGTGGCCACCCACCTTTTTCGACTAGCTCAAAACAATTTTCTGGCAATTTTGGCAATTTACTATTTTTAGCAGGTTTTAACTTCCGAGGCCATTTTGAGGGCCTAAATGAAGGATTTTTGATATCGAGGTTCTCAATGATAGTTGAAGGCATGATTGATCCACCTAAATGAATCTACTCGACGATACCTTTCCAACGAGCTATCATACGCCTAAAACAAAGATCGTATGCAAAAGTTATGACCTCGGGAAGTTGATGTACTAACTTACCCAAACGGGGCCCACATGACTTTTGGCGCTTTATCTCCTAGGGTTAGGTTTTGGATGTATAGGATTTTTTTCATTACTGTTTATCATAAAAATGGCCTTGAGAGCCTCATTGTACTCATCTTCTTGTGAATGTGAGTAGCCGTCACATCTCTTCTTAGAGATAAGATGTCACCATTCTAACGAGTCTTCCACTCTGTATTTTTATAGTCTCTGTACATTTCTTTCATTAATAGTCATGTATTACTGTATATTTGTGTTTATGGTTACATCTATGATACATTTATGTTATATTATTGAATATATGTGATATCTCCATGCATTTCTTTATTATATCTCCTATCTCATTTTGTGTCGAGCGTAATCTAGGTCAATACTATATAGACGATTTTGTAGCGCCATGGCACTACATAATGTCTGTGTTTTTCTATGTGATGAGACCAATCCTTAAAAAAATACAAAAAAAATAGTTGGTGGACTAGGAGCCTGTAGATGCCTGTATAGGTGGAAAATTATATTGTCCTTGATCACTTTACTCTTCCAAAAAGAGACCACCCAAAAAAATGGATCTTATACCCCCCAACTACTTCATCAACCTAGCACTCCTCCTTGTTGAAGGAGAGCTTCCCTCTATAATGGAATCATGTTTTTCCTTTGCAGTTATACTCTTCTTGACTGCAGGTGTGCTCTTCTTGACTATTGGTTCATCTCTTTCAATTGCAGTTTGTACCAGAACATTTAAGTTCCTTTGGGCCAATTCATCCTTGAAATGCTGCAATTCTTCCTTGAGTTTTCTATTTTGAGACTGAAAGTCTCTGTTTTTCTTGTAGAGGTTCTTAAGTTTCTTATGGAGAGGCAAGGCTTTTCTTGCTAAAAATTTTGCTAGATCAAGGGTGTTATTGTACATATCCATGAGCTCCTTCATCTTAACTCTCCAAGTCAAACTTTATGCTTTCAAACAAGCAACCTTCTTCCTAGCCTCCCTGAGCCGTATAATCAATCTTTTGAAAGTGTGATTACTAGGTGGAGTGTTGATTTTGATAATCTCAATAGGTTTCTCAATGGATTTATCTTTGTCTTTCTACTACATAGGATCTCTGTCAATCACCCCACTAGGATTCCTAATGCCTTTACCCTTATCTTTCTCTTTCCTTGGAACTAAAACCTTGGGTAGGACTTCTACTTCAACAACCTCCTTGAGGGTTGATGATCAACTAAAAGGTTTCTTGATTTTGATCTTAGTTGCTGGAGCAGGTGAAGAGAAATGCAATTTCCTGTTGGAGATATGGCGATAA
>CBVK0100154605.1:0-27470 GCA_900067695.1 Picea abies
TCTAATATGCCCCAATTAAGGGGTAATGAGCCAATATTAGGGCTTAACAATTCCTATTGTTGGTATGTCTCTAGCTCCTTCCAGTTGCTCCTCAACCTCAAAACCTCCTCCATTAGTTTCCAACCTCATTTGTTGAATGTGCATGCTCTGCACCATCACCCTTCTCTCCAGGGCTTCAAATTCTTGGTACAGATAAGCAAAGCCCATGTTGTCTGCTTTTTCCTCTTCTTCTGTTGCAAGCTCCAATGTTGTAGTTGTCTTTGTTTTAGCTGCCTGGCTGAAAAATTTGAGCCATTCCTCAGAATGGTCATTTCCTTCTTCTTCCTGGGAAGCTTTTGATATCTGCGCCAACTCTTCCTCTTCCATGACAGTCTCTTCTAGTTGTCCTTCTGTTGTTGCTGCATCTGCAACATAGGTTTTAGCCCCAACTGAGCTAAGTGGAAGGAATATTTCAATTCCTCCAATGATCATAAGATTTCTCTGATCCTCTTTTTTGATTAGTTGTCCTTGTTGGTATGAACTTAGCTCTGAGTTCATCTGCTCTCCCTTTCCCTCCTGGCAATATGGGATTTCCCTGCTGTCCTCTTGACAATCTATGAGATCTCGCAGTGATCTCATTTCATTGCCCTCCTGGCAATGTGAAATTTCCTTACTGTCCTCTTGACAGTCTATGAGATCCCGTAGCGATCTCATTTCATTTCCCTCTTGGCAATTGGAAATTTTTGTTCTTCCATCTTGGCATTCCTTGAGATCATCCAGTGATCTTAGTTCATCCTCATCACTGAGATTTCTCCTAGCCTCTGGCTCACATACCTGAACCATTTTCTCTGGTTTGTTGAGGTTTTCAACATGCCTCAACCATATTTTTAACAACCTCTGTCGTCTTTTGGCCATCAATGCCCTGACTAGCCATTTTACCTTAGTCTTCATGGGCCATTCGTATACCCATCTCGACTTAGCATTCTACTGCATTTGCAGTGCAAGTTATTCCATCTTCGCTCTGATCTCGATGAGATCTTTATCTCTTGCAACATTCTCCTGTTGCTAATGGATCTTCTTTCCACCACATCCATGGCCTTCAGTAGCCATCTTCCTGTTCCTATCTTCCCTCCTAGAAAACCTGTTGTTGTTACTCTGCAACTCTGAGTGCTTCCAGCTTTCTCATACAACCCTCTAAATATCTTCCTAGTTGTTGCATACCTGCTAACAATCACCATAGAGTTCCAGTACTCTACCTTCCTCTATCTGTCTCTGCAAGCTGCCTCTGATACCAAATTGATGTGTACCAAAGTTTTTCCTTCCTGCTCTCTCTGCCTGAAATATACAAATAGAGTCAAGCTTTGATACCACAATTGACGTAGATGCCCCCTTCCTCTGCAGGTTCTGCACAACCTCTCGGTCTTAGGATTGTTCATGAACTCACTTTTGAGCTGAAGCGACTCTTTCAGATCCCTATTGGGACCTCAATATTTGATCCACAGGTCCTTCGTGAAACTCCACCTGCACAAGCATGCCACAGGTGCAAGCTTTCACCTGCACATGGCCTCAGCATGACTGCAACCTTTTCCTGAAATGGAATTTTAGGTTTCGATACTTCCTAAGTCCTGATATCAAGAGTCCTTGACTCCTTGATCTCCCGGTCTCCGAAATGCCAATTTGCCGAATTGGCTTTAATTGTGGTTAGCCCCTTGGGCTACACTCTTAGTTCATATGACCTTCCCTCATATGACTACAATCCTCTTTAGGGTTCATTAACACAAAGAGCCCAACTTCCTGTCTTCAAGACTCCCGAAAAGCTGATTTCTGAAATGCCAAAATGCCTATTTCTCGGCTTTCTCCTCCTTTCTTGATTTCAGGTTTTTTGATGCTGAAATGCTTGGTTCTCATATCCTCGGAACTCCTGAATTTATGAACTATGAAAAATCGATGAATACACCTATCCTTTGCGTCCTGTGCTATTCCTCAACAACTTCAGGTTTTCGTATTTCAGAATTCCATGACTCTCAGCACATCAAATCTTCTCTGTCCTCTCATACTCTCGGTAGCCTAAATACCGAAGTACCGAAATCCTGAACCCTTTGGTTCTCCTCCTCTGAACAAGATCAATGGCTTAAAGTCTCCCTTGATCCAATGGCTCAGATTCTTTCAGGATTCTATGGGTCAAGAGTTTCAAACTCTTACCTCTCCTTCATTCCTGGTAGCTGAAATGTCGAAATACTTCTTTCAAGAATTTCCCCGATGCCTGGATCATTGCCACGTGTCCTCCCTGTTATTTCAAAGTTTTGGTGTTTCGCGTTTCAGAACTTCGCGACCCCTACGACACTTATCCTCTATTTTCTTGAATCCTTGGTATCCAAAATCCTGGTGGACTCCCCGATCTCCTCCATGTGTCCTCCATAGATGGATGGTCCAGATTGTTTCAGGACTTCACCAGTAGCGAAGGCGGAAGACTCCCCTCTCTACTTTCGAATGTCTGAATCCCTGATATGAAAGGATCTCGTGACACCTGTCCTTCTTATATGGATGGCTCAGATACCTTTGGGACTTCGAGACTCATGAGTCCTAATCTCTGGTCCTTCATCCTCTAAACCTACGAATTCCTGAAGTCCGAAATCCTGATATCTCTACCCTGTTGAGACTTTTCGGATTCTCTACTCTGTGCGTGAGGATTTAAACCTCGTGTAGCTTTCCACATATCTAACAACTATCGATCCATGTACCTAGATCTGACGGCTCAGATGTGTTCTTCCACTACGCCCTTCCTACATTGCCTAGACAGGAATCCATGGTCCATATCTTCTCGGCTCATCCAACGACAGCTATTCTCCTCCTGTTGAGCATGCACTTTCTTCCTGAACTTTGGAAGATTTCCCAAATGCTAAAGGCCTCGACCTTTTCTTCTTTCCTCTGTTAGCTCTAGAACCCTTCAAAAGGTCTCGACTGCGTATTTGAATATGCTATCCCTCTTGAGATTTTAGGATTCCAAACTCTCTAAATATTTCCTTGGCCTTTGCGACTTCTACAACTATATCTCTGTGCATGAAATAACTACTCCTCCTGAGCTTCTCTCCTTGAATCCTCAAAGGATTCTTCAACTTTTGTGCTCCTTGCAGAGTCTTTGCATGCATGAAGGTGCTATCTCTTCTGAGATTTTCCTGTAGCTTTGACCTCTAAGAAATTAACCCCTTTTCCTTCTCCCTCGGATGGAGATTCTGATGCCCACCTGGCACTCTCTTGCTAAAGAAACTTCTTGCTGAGTTTGCAGGGTGTTCAGCAACCCTATGAAGATCCCTCCTTGGACTCTTCTCTATCTCTTCACTCAAATATTTCTCTCTGTGCGCTCTGGAACCTACTCAATGCCCTCCTGGCAGAGTGTCTAGAATCCTTAGTGGTTTTGTTTCTCTATGAACTCACAACAGAGTTCCTCTTCAGCACTCTGTGCCTATGCTCAATGCCCTCCTGGTAGAGCTTTATAGAATCCTCAGTACTTCTATCTTCTTCTGTGTCCTCCTCTGCACAGTCTCACCTCCTATTCAAAAACCTTGAGGTCTTCCTTTGAGTCAATGATTTTAGTTGGTGTGCCCTCCTAGCATGTCCTTGTCCACATTCCGCAGAATCGGAAGTGCACTCTATGCACTGGCTCTCAAAACCCATAGTGTCTTGTCACGCCCTCTTGGCATGAAGCCTCAAAGAAATCCAATCTAAAATCAAAGAACTCTATAGATAGTAGAACCTATCTGTCCCTACAAATTCATACCTAATCATACATCTACAACATATAAAGAACACTCAAAGACATTCATCATAAACACATAAACACATAGAATCTCAATGAAGGAAATCTGGCTATGTATTAATATGAAAAATGCCTGTACAAAGGTGTTCTTGAGCTAAGACTTTTACAGAGTCTCGACTCTTCCTCTCCTCTCTTATCTATTATCTTGCTACCTCTCCTTACTCAAAATAATATCCAATATCTTTTACATGAGGGGGATCTTTGAGCTCTTCCCTCCAAGATACCTACTCTATTCAATTACATTGAATTTACAATGAATGGGTTGTCTAGTCCAGATCGGATCTAGATCTCAACCTTACAACCATAAAAGGCTATCTACATATAAAGCCTACATATAGGCACAAACTTTTGGCTCTAACAGCCTTACAATATTAAATGCCTTTACATTCAAATTCAAAATGTGAAAGGGTTGTGCCTTTCCTCATTGAATGCATGCACTGAGTTGGTTGGCTAGTTGGTACATGTCTGGCTTGAGAGAGATGCTCCTGCATTAGTTCAGAGGAAGAAGAACAATGTTTTTGAGACATGTGTTCATCATATGAGAATTATAAAACCAACATCAAATAATGGGACCCAGGGGGGAGGCCCGTGATGGAGAGGCCTGAGGATAATTTGATGAGATAGCATCTAGTCTGTGTGATTGTAAGGCGGAGGGAATTATTTTCTATGATTGCTTCTGACATTGGGGATCTATGGCATTTGTTTTATCAGACTATGTTTTCTCTTGTTTAAACATTGTTTTTCATCTTCCTTGTTTTACACTCTGTTTTTCATCTTACTTGAACGAATTGCAGACATTGAGAATCAATGGTTGCCCATGGATGATAGATTCTTGAGTGGTAAATATTTTGTTGTGAATGCCTATTATTCGTGTGTTTTGTTTCAAGTACCATTTCATCCATTTGACAAAGAGAATCTTGGTTTGATGGGTGTTCTACTTTTTGTTTATTCCCTTTTCTTCTACCCATTTTCATATAAAATTCTTATCTGATATACAATTTGATTACCTTCGATCAATAGGGTGTTTACTTGACTCCATGCCCAATTGTGTTTTAACTGATCTGCATTTAGCTTGTTTCTCTTATTGTTTCTCTTTCCATCTACCTGATCCACTTTCTTTCAAAACCTAAAACACATCCTTATTTATAAAATTATTGCAATAACTGAAGATGTTCTAGGCTTGACCCTATAGCAGTCTAGGGGAAACTTCTAGAACTAACAACTTCAATGATTCTTCACTTGGCTGCATGGCTTCAATACTCAAACAATCTCATGTTTTCTTTACTTGTCTTCGAGGATTCTTTACTTTCCTTCATGGCTTCAAGGATTCTTCACTTGGCTTCATGGCTTCAATACTTAAACAATCTCTCTTTTTACTGCCACATCATCATCATCACTATTACATATTTATCATTGTTTCCACATCATCATCATCACCACTACCATTTTGACATCAATGACAATATTTTCTCAACACAAGAAACAACTATATCGCATGCTCCACTTCCCTCTTAAGAGGTAAGCCTTTAGGTTCTTGGAACACTCCTCTCTATGCCTTCAATAAATCCTACGATTTTTTTTTCTTTTTTGGTACATACCTCTAGTGATTCCTTTACTCTTACTGATTCATCCCCTAGTTGATTCTCTCTTAAGAAAAGTAATAGAGACTTCTTACTAGAAATGATCAACGTTTTGGCTTGGTTTTCACTTACTAGAGAGATATTTGACTTTCCTTTGTGCATGTCGATGATGTAATACTTCCCATCCTTGATCTAGTGGTATTAGTTTTCTCTCTGCATGAAGATCACATCCCTCATATACATGTAGGGGACTCCAAACACTACACCACACATGTCAAGGAGTACTACATCTAACTCCACTTCATCAATAAAATACACACTTATAGAAAACTTGATCTTAGACTGTTTAGTGACTTTGATAGATGCATCCTTATTCACCATGTTTCATTATGTTGTCATTGATGTCAAATGATTGATGTCAAAGAGTTGATGTCTTTGTCATAGTATCATAGATGTATTGATTGATGGTCTATGTTGTCATAGATGTAATCGATTTCAAATATTTCAAGTGGTTTCATAGAGATGTATTGTCGTGGATTGATGTATAGATGGGATGTTGTAAAGGTTGGTCATTGTTGTCTTGTTATGGTTGATAGGGATAACCAAATTGATAAATGCCAAAGCGGTCCCCTTATGGTGAAATCCCTCACGAGAATACACTCTTGGATAAAGTTCTCAAAGTGGTCCCCTTTTGGTGAAAGCCCTCACAGGAAGATGCTTTGTGAAGTCCAAATGGTTAGGTAGCCCAACAGTGTGGTTAGGGAACCCAATTTTGATTAAGGAATAATGTAATGAATATCAGTGAATTTGAAGGATCAACTATTTCATATGGATAGTATATGTCATGCCATTTCCGATGATATGTGGAGCATCACATAATTCCTCATGGTTAGAGAGTTATGGCCATGTGAAGTTGGAGAACCCTCATGAGTTATCTACAAGCCTCTAGAAGGTCAAAGAAGTCAAATTATTCTAGAACCTCCTAGAATAAGTTGACCAGTCAAAGTGGTTAGTCATGGCTTAAGTGGTTGCAAAAAGAAAACAATTAAAAATAAAATTAGTTGCAACTAAAATTGGAGAGTTTACTATTTGTGGACAAAGTGGTTAAGTGGGAAAAGTGGCTAAGTGGACAAAATGGCTAACTGGACAAAGTTGGTTAAGTGGCCAAAGTGGCTAAGTGGACAAAGTGGTTAAGTGGAAAAAGTGTCTAAGTGGACAAAGTTGGTTAAGTGGAAAAAAGTGGCTAAGTGGACAAAGTGGTCAAGTGGACAAAGTGGTTAAGTGGACAAAGTGGTTAAGTGGATACTTCTGGAGGAAGCTACTTGGAGAGTATAAATAAGAGAGCAAGGGTCTCCCATTAGCATTCCATTTTTTTAATCATATTGAATATCTACGGGTGACTGAGGTAACCATAGGATATCTAAGGATAATTTCAGAGGGAAGGTGAAGTAAGGAAGGCCAAAATTCAAGGGAGGATAAATTATTTTGATGATGCTTTCTAAGGTATGTTATTTACAGGTCATCTCACCATTTTCAAAATAACATTTTTTCTACAATGATTCAGACAAATACATATGGAGGACATTGAGAAAACATATCCAAGTAACTGTGATAAACATTTCATCTTGTGGGTGATTGTATTTTGGGAGTTACACTCCGTGAAAAATAGGGTTTGTGGCTAGTCCTGAAACTAGTATGAAACAAGTGTGTCGGGTAAAAATGTCATAACGTCTTCATACCAGATACAAATTTTAGCCATTGAATCACAATATTTTGGAGATATGCTCAGTGGACATTAGGGTTCCTGAATAATCCTGAAAATATGTTTCAAACAAGTCAGGTTGGTATTTCTACTATAACTTCTTTTCTGTAGCTTTGTAGGTAGTGCAATTTGCAGAGGTATGATAATACATGCAGGAGTACCTCATATAGAAATTTCATAATCAGAAACAAAAAATTGAGCTTGTGGTGAATCTTACAAGTTGAGGTAACTTGATGGTTGCATGGCATCGTGAATGAAGGGAGGTTGATGAAGTGTTTGGTTGATTGTATGGGAAGATTCTTGTGATGAGCATTTGTTTTAGATCTCGGATTATGATATGGAGCATATTCTATAACTGGTTGACTTGTATTTGTATTAGTTATACTACTAGATCAATTCTAGTCGAATAGATTACATTCTATCGACAAGCTGAGTCTTGCGGAAAGCCAAGTCTTACTTGAGAGTTGGTCTCCTTGGAGTTGGTGCTCCTTACTTCAGTTGGTGATGATAAAAACCCCATGATTGTAATCACATGTAAAACATAATACAAAATATTACACATACATATGGTGTCTCTTGTGTTCATTGTGCTTATGGATTGATTGATCTTTATTATTGATGGATGTCATTGGTGAATGGTTACATGAAATATTACAATGATGATGTGTAATATTGTGTTTTGAAATGGTTGCTCAATTGAAGTGAGAAAAAGTTGTAAAATACCACACACTAATTCACCCCCCCTACCCCCCCTCTCTTAGTGTGGTTGGTGTGTCCAACAATTGGTATTAGAGAAGGCCTTCACTATAAGCCTTAACAAGCTTGGAGGAGATACATGGACACACAAATGGATGATGAAGTTCCAATCTTTGAAGAGAAAAATTATTCAGCATGGAGAATAGAAATGAAAGGGTATTTGAAAGTGAAAGGAGCAGGTGTTTGGAAAGAAGCTATTGGTGGATCAACTCCCTTGAAGATTAAGTCAAAGTTTGCAGCTCAAAAAGAAGAAAAGAAGAATGATGCATTGGCTCTCAATACCATTTTCAATGGACTCTCAAGTTCTGTCAAAGAAAGCATGGGACAATGTACTTCCACCAAGGATCTATGGATGAATCTAGAGAAGACATATCAAGGTAAAAAGGAAGACACTGAAGATGATTCCATCAAGAACATTGAAGGTAAAGAATCTCCAAAATCCTCTGATTGCAATAATTCTAAGTGTGATGATGTGGAATGTTTCTCTACAAGTGAAGAAAAAAATATAGAAGTAGTTTATGTAGAATCATATGAAAATTATCCTATAGATGACGAGGCAGAATTGTTGAAGTTTAAAGAATTTTTTTTATCTGAGTTAGATGATGTTAGAAGTGAAATAGGACATTACTCAATTTCTTTAGAGTATCTTGAAAAATACACCAAGGAAGTCCTAGAAAAGTACCCAAGATATACCATGGCACTAAAGAAAATGCTCAAAGAACAAGAACAAAGTAAAAAGACTCAATTAGAAGAAAAATAAGAAGAGATCAAAAGACTAAATAATGAAATTGAAGAAAATAATAAGGTAGATCATGAGATTAACAAAAGTCTTGAAGTTAATGTCAATCTTAAGACCAAAATTGAAGAAGCTAAGAGAATAGAGGAACTATTGAAGAATCAAGTAAATGAAAAGGAAGAGTCATGCCATAAGTTGGAAGCTGACGTTGTTGATCTTAGAAAGAAAGTAGAGAAGTCAAACACTCACATCAAGCTCATGAAAAACTCAATAATCTTGGATGAGATCCTATATAGACAAAGATCTCCAAATGATAAATTAGGTCTTGGATACAACAAGGAAGCCATACATCTTGAAACTAGCACTTCTAAGAAGCATGAGGTGAGTCCTTCATTCTCAAAAGGTGGAAATAATGTTGAAAGTCAACCATATACACAAAGCAAGGAAACTTTCAAAATAAAAAAGTAAGGAAGACATCAAGAAACCATATTTACACCTCAAAGAAAATTTAGAAGAGAGACACCTTCAAGATGGACACCAAAGCAAAGGTATGAAAATGTTTTTCATAGTCACTGCTACTCATGTAATGAATATGGTCACAAAGCTTTGGGTTGCAAACATTATGCAAGGAAAGATAATGGAAGGTTTCATAACAACTTAAGGTGTTGGAGATGTAATCAAATGGGACACATTGATCCTCATTGTCACACCATGAGATGCTACAATTGTAGTGGGTTTGGCCACAAATCCTAGGATTTCTAGAACATAAGAAGATAGTCCATGAGGAGTGCTTCATATAACATGACAAGAAGAACACATGAAGGAGGGAAGGAAGACAATTTTCAAAAGATGAAATCTCAAAGCTCAAGTTATGAGAAGTTGGGACACCTTCAGAAGTGGGTGATGAAGACTGAACAACCAGAACATAATGAAAACCATGAGGCAAGCTCAAGCTTGGTTTTTCTTAAGCATACGCGGGCTCCTCTGGGAGAAGACACATACATATGTGAGGTGACCTATAGAAAGGTAGATTACATACACAAGTTGTATATAGAACAAACTACGTACTTGTGGTAAAATCCTTGGAAAAGAAGGCTATGCAGATGAGTTGCAACATGGTTTGATGGTATAACTCTATTTTGGAGGGTCTGACATGGTTTATTGCAAGTTTTCATGATTATATATTGGCATGTGTATTTGATGTGTGTATGGTGATGAAATATGGTTGAGTGTTGAAATTCTATCTTGGATGCATGGTACTAACCCTAGATTGTGGATTGAGACATTTCTATTGAGGAACAATGTTGGTTATGTCAGTGATGATATGGCATGTTGTTTATGGGACAATTCATGTTGATGTGATGTTAGCTAGAGGCATATCATTGATCTATTGAGGGACACTCTTAGTACATGTTTAGAGGTACTATGGGCTACTTTTAACTTGTTGTAGTGAATGGTATTTGACATATATCTTTCATGGTACATGGATGGTACATATGTGAGCTCCATTGATATATCTTATGATGTATTGTTAAAGGCATATTTGTTGGATGTCTTGGTGCGTGAATTTGGCATGTGGTTGAGCTAAATATTGAGACATGTAGTTAATGATTTGATGAGGTGGTTATGTTGTACATCATTGATGAGTCATAGATTGATCTATGGTTGATGCACTTGCTTTGGTACATGATGTATGGGATGATATAGTTGAGACACTTGTTATGATGCTTGGTTGATATATTGATGGTTGAGATACATGATTGTGGCACTTGGTTCATGGTAGAGGCATATCATGAGTGATATGACACTTGTTTGAGGCACATGGTTGGCATGTAGGTAGAGGAATATGGTTGGTACACAATTGGAACATGTTCTTGGCATATGGTTGATATGCTCCATTGATGATATCTTATGGTATATTGTATGGTATTGATGTACATGGGTGTTGTGCATGGTTGGCACACAATATGGCACATGATGTACATGGTTGATGTTTTGTTCATGTTACACATCAAAATTACTCACTTCAATGATGATCTATTGTCATCATTACAAGTGTCCCAAATGTCACATTTTGGCATCAACATTTTGTCGTCTTTCTTATGTCGTATCCTGAACGACATCATAGGGACACTTGAGACATCCTTAGGTAATGGTTAAAATAAGGACATGTCATTAGAAAAATAATACAGGGAGTGCTAGCGCTCCTTTCCCTCCTTTGGGGGAGCGTTGCAACACTCTGTGTCCCATTTTGGGGGATCACTGGGTTGTTTGAGGAAATCTTGGGTTGTTGAGGAAAATCAGGGAAAACTCCCCCTCATCTCTGGAGTTAGTTTGATTTGAATCTAAGGTCAAGGCTTGATCTTAGGGAGGATCCACAACTGATGGAGAAAGATCCTCAACCCATCCCAAGAATCTCTAAAGTGGTTAGGCCTCTCAAAGCCTATATAAGGATGCCTCCTCATAGTGAATGGGGGAGACATTGAAGGCATCAAACTTATGATCTCATAAGGGAGAAAATCAGTGAAGCAAAATCATTTTGTTTGTGGATCATTTGAGCAAGGGGTTGGACAAGGAGAGCTGGAAGAGGCTGTTGCAGCTTCATCAAAGGTCTATAAGTATCTCTATTGAGTTCTCATTAATACATGTGCTTGACCTGTTTCTTTCAAGATTTTGTATACCTACATGAACTTGTCTTTAATGGATAGATCTAGTTTCAAACTAATCATAGTAGAATAGGAAGCATGATTTGTCTTTGATTGGATTGAAAGACTTGTTGAAGACCTTGGGGATTAGAGCTCAACTTGGACTGGGAAAGGACAAGCATCATAAAAAGGTACATCTTCTTCCTCTTCTATATAGATTATATTATCTAGGGCTAAAAGGATGTCAGTGACCAAATTTAGCACCTTTTTTTCTTGATCTTAAATATTTAGGGTTCAAGAGGGAATCCGCCTGTCCATAGGGGGATTTTCCTATAACAGTTCATGATTCTCTATTCATTGTTGACATATCATTTTATTCATGATGTATCATATGGCACAATTTTGATGCATGGACAGGTCCAAGGATCATCATAGGAAGAGCATATCATTCTTTAGCAACTGATCTATGTTCTAGTTGAGCAGTAGCATTTGCAGCAGAAGTAGATTATGGTGGTAACATAATATTCATATTGCAGAGAAGATAGGGGGAGACATACCCATAGGGGAAGTCATTCTTCTTCCCATTATTCCAGGAGGAGGGATTCATCATATGCATGATATAGAGATAGATGCTTGGAGAGAGAGAGGACAAAGGCATGTTTCCAAGGGAAATGATGGTCACAGGGGGAGCATGAGCGATATGTATTCATCATTACATCATAGTGATATCCCTTTTTCAAAAGGGGAGAGATTATTTATAGAAAGCTCAAAGGCATCCAGACAAGGGGAGCAACCCCAAGGAGAGAAATACCCTTTTCCATTGATGTCAAAGGGGGAGATATAGTCACATTGATGTGATTGAGATTACTATTGATGAAGAGAAATGACATGTCTACATGTTGCCATCAATGATTGGTGTTGACATCAATGTTGGTATTTCCATCAATGCCAAAGGGGGGTATTGTTGCATTATGTTGCCATTGATGTCAAATGAATGATGTCTTTGTCATAGTATCATTGATGTATTGATTGATGGCCTATGTTGTCATAGATGTAATCGATGTCAAATATTTCAAGTGGTGTCATAGTGATGTATTTTCATGGATTGATGTATAGATGGGATGTTGTAAAGGTTGGTCATTATTGTCTTGCATGGTTGATAGGAATAACCAAATTGATAAAATCCAAAGTGGTCCCCTTATGGTGAATTCCATCATGGGAAGATGCTCTTGGATAAATTTCTTAAAGTGGTCCCCTTATGGTGAAATCCCTCATGAGAAGATGCTTTGTGAAGTCCAAATGGCAGAATCAAAAACAAAAAATTGAGCTTGTGGTAAATCTTACAAATTGAGGTAACTTGTTGATTGCATGGCATCGTGAATGAAGGGAGGTTGATGAAGTGTTCGGTTGATTGTATGGGAATATTTTTGTGATGAGCATTTGTTGTAAATCTCTGATTATGAGCTAGAGAATATTCTATAACTAGTTGACTTGTATTTGTGTTGGTTGTACTACTAGATCAATTATAGTCGGATAGATTTCATTCTATCGGCAAGCTGAGTCTTGCGGCAAGCCAAGTCTTTCTTGAGAGTTGGTTCTCTCCTTGGAGTTGGTGCTCCTTACTTCAGTTGGTGCTGATAAAAAACCCATGATTGTAGTCACATGTAAAACATAATAAAAAATCTTACACATAGATATGGTGTCTCTTGTGTTCATTGTGCTTATGGATTGATTGCTCTTTATTATTGATGGATTTCATTGGTGAATGGTTACATGAAATCTTACATTGATGATGTGTAATATTATGTTTTGAAATGGTTGCTAACTTGAAGTGAGAAAAAGTTGTAAAATCCCACAAACTAATTCACCCCCCCTCTTAGTGTGGTTGGTGTGTCCAACACACCCATCACAATGGATATGGGATCGAATGATCATGAACCTCCAACCCAAGATTGTTGACTAGATCATCTACTACGAGGTTCGCCTATGAGTCAAAATCAAATAGAGAATCTACCTTTTTTTTTTTATCTGGATCTTGATATGGAAGGGTTTTTTCATTTCCTTCTCTTCCTTGTGACGAAGGATACTTAAATTCACCTTCTTCTACACTAAAGTGTAGAAAATATTTTGATCCAAATCCGAGTTGTGCTCTATCTAGTTGCATGAATTTTTTTCGAGTAGGATCTTATTCTTGGCATCATTTTTATGATTCTTTGGATTAAAATTTGGATGGAGATTCCAACATTTTTCTTTGGTGTGACCATAAATATTTTCTTGGAAATATTGTTTTCATTGATTTCAAAGATAGGGGGAGACTACAGATGTTCAAGATAAATATTGCATGATGGATATTGTTGGAAATATCGTTTTTTGATTTTTGATGCTAAGTTTGGATACCCTATATTTTAATGCCTTTTTACTATGAAGACCTAGCTCAAATGGGAACATAGGATATATGTTTTAAAATTTTATTTTTATACCTTTTTCAACGATATCTGACACTCCCTCTAACTTCATAGGAATGAGGAGATATGAAAGATTCTATCAAGTTGGCCTAGACAAAAAGTACAAGTCGACCCAACCGGTTTTACAAGTTAGCCCCATAAGTGAACGCATAAATACTATAAATATAGGATAGATGTGCTCATTTGAAGAGTATCCAAGAAAGAAGAGAAAGTAAAAGTGCATAAAAGAGATCTTAGGTTCACACGAGGAGTTGGGTAATATTCTTGGGGTCTAAAGGTGCACAAGAGGAGTTTTCTTGGATTTTTAAGGGTGTGTTATGAAGGACTAAGGTCTGTGGTGCTGCAAAGTGTGTTGCTTTTAGGTTGTGATGATGCAATATGGAATTTTATTATGGGAATGATACTATGAGGTTTTCTAGGGAATGGAGGCTAAATATGAATAGGGTTTGAAGCTATGTCTAGGGTATGAAGCAAGGAGAGGCACTGGATCATGAAAGTTAAGTGTATGATGATGTTGTGAAATGCATGAAGTATGAAGCATGCATGTGAAGTAAAAATTAATCTGTGTATGAATATTTTATATTGGTCCCAATACAGGTCTAATTGAGTTGGCGCATAGGTGAGAAGATTGGTGTCTCTACTAGGTTGGTGCCTACAAAATATCTTGTTGAGTTGGTGCTCAACTGAATAGATTGGTATCTCTAGTCGGTTGGTGCCTACACAATATCATGCTGAGTTGGTGATCAAATAAAGAGATTGATTCTATATTATGTTTGTGCCTACAAGATTTGTAACAATAGGTTGGTTCCTATAGACATTTATAAAGATATGTTTTTGTGGTTTTCTCTCCCACAAGGGTTTCCAAATTAAACTCTATGTACTGTGATTTGAGTTTACATGCATTTACTATTTTAAAGTTAATGAGATTGACGAATTCTCATTTAAAGTAAAAATTATATTATACTGATTCATCCCCCCTCTCAATATAAGAATAAGTTCAACAATTGGTATCATAGCATGTTCCTTTGGAAACACTCTAGCCGTTGGAAGGAAGATCTCATGAGAACACATAGCTAGTCAAGAAGGTTTCTCCACAAACATGGCTCCGTTTTTTGACGAAAAAAATTATTTCTTATTGAGCATAAGGATGCAAACATATTTAATGGCCCTTGGTTTAAATATTCAGAAATTAGTCGTGACTAGTGATATATCCCCAACCACTCCACCAACAAAAGCGACCAAGAAGAATACTAGTGAAAGAATTCAAAATCCATGAATCCCATCTTGTGTGTTCTATTAGAATCTGATTTTGTCAAAGTGATGCATTCCAGATCGAAAAAATAAATTTGGGACAAGATTCAAAATATCTATGAAGCCAATGACAAGGTTAAGAAGATAGAGCTCCAAACTCATAGAAGACAGTGAGAGACTGAAAATGAAAGATAAATAGAATGTTGTATCCTATCTTCTCCATGTTGATGAAATTTTCAACACCATCAAAGGACTCAATGAAAAGGTTGTAGAATTGATGATTGTAAAAAAGGTGTTAAGATCACTCCCCTTAAGATTTGATACCAAGGTTTCCGCCATTGAAGAAATGAAGGATCTTGATTCATTAGCAATGGATGAATTTTATGGGATTCTCACTGCATATGAGATGAAGACAAAAAAATATAATCTATCACAAAAGGAAGCAACTTTCAAAGAATCAAAGAATACAAAATGACACAAATCCTTTGATTGTTCTAGCCATGAATCAGATATAGAAGAAGTACAATTCGCGAGAAAACTAAAAAGAGGATATGGAAAATACAAAGGTAAGATACCCTTCAAATGTTTTAATAGTGGTAGAGTAGGAAAATTTTCTTCTAAATGACCATATGAAAAAAGGGAAGACAATGATGATAAATACAATAATGATGAAGAATAACATAACAATAAAAACAAACCATATAAACAGAAAAGAGGAAAATATACTAAGAAGAAAAGTTTTTACTCTACAGAGGAAAATAGCTCGTCTGAAAAAAGTGATGGATAGGTTTATGAGATTGACATTAAGAATTCCTCTTCATGGCCATGGATACAAAGTATATTGATACAGAAAATGAAGAGAATTAGAAACAAAAATTATATTAAGAAGAATAAGACATTGATGGGGAAGTGAATCATAAAGCAAAACTTGTTGGTTCCTTAAAATAAATAGATAGACTCTGGGCAAAGAATAAAAAGAAGAAAGAGAAATTGTAGAAATATGAAAATAAGGATCATGATCTTGATGAAATATAAAAAAATAATTGTCATCTTTAAGACTCAACTAGAAGAGGCAAAAATGATAGAACAAGTCATGAGAAGCTAGCTGAAAGAAAAGGAAGAAAATTGCAAGAAGCTGGAGGCTGAAATCATTTCCTTAAGAAAGGAAATAGAGAAAACAATAGACCAGTTGAGAAAAAGATTGAATTTTGGAAGAAGTAATGAAATATTAGATGATATTATCAGTTACCAAAGGTCACCATTCATCAAGACAAGTCTTGGTTGTTGATGTTTTGACAACACCGGGAAGAAATTCTCCTAGATTAATAATTAATAATATAATTATTGATAATTAAATAATATATATAATAAGCAAATGATAATAATAAATGGTTATTGATTATATAAGGGAAGAATACTTTCATAGATGGTCACCATATGTTCTCTATATATGGAACACTCATCATTGTAATAATATATCGATAATATATCATCTCATATGAAAAACTCAAAATGGTATCGGAGCAGGATTGGGCTTGACTCCCTCATGGGAGGGCCCAGGAAAATGAGAGAGATAGCTTGTATTTTATTTATTCTCATTCATAGTAGAGATCCTTCAATAAATAGGGAACAAAATCATGGTTGGTGTGGTAGTATTGTTTTTGGACTAGGAGACTTCAAGGAAAGAGGGAGGTCTTAAAATGTTCAAGCAATCGATTAAGTGTAATTGTTATTACCTTGTGAGGAATTCATAAACTGGATGAATGGGAGAAGTGTCTCCTCTAACAATATGATGTATATCAAGCTAGAGATCCTCATAAGTTATCAATGATAGACACTCTTTGAAAGTGGCTCTATCAGTTTGTCCATTCAAGTCATATATTTTTAGTTATTCAGTGTCCACATTTCTTGATAAGATCGAGGAGAGGACATGGATTTGCACATCTCCTATGTTTGTGGTGACACTCTCGATGAAATCCAGAGCTCTCTTGTCTTAATCACTGACCTCTTTTCCCACAGGAGAACTCTTTTTAGCTTCCCGCAAGCATATTAGTAGTAGAAAAATCAAGAATAGTATCGTCGATGACTAGGTACTAGTGATCTATTAGGGGAGAGATCTACTCTTACTCTTATCGACACCTTTCTTGGTGATCTATATGGGGAAAACCCATTTTTAGAGAGAGTGCATGTAAGTAGAGGGTATAATAGAAGATATGTGCATCAGCTCTTAAATCTATGTCTACAAAAGACGAGGAAACTCTCTTTGAAAAAAACAACATTGGCAATGATGAAAAACAAAAGACCCTCAAGGGAGATGCAAGCACTAAGATCCCAAAGCCATCAAGAAAGGAAAATTAAGAAGAGACTAAAAGATATGATAATATTCTCAAAGCATCCATCAATAATGAAGGCATTAGTAGGAAAGGAAATTATGACCAACATAAACCTGATTCTTCTCACAATAAAAACAAGCATGAGTTCAAAAGAGTTGTTCCACCAAAAAGGGATTTCACAACTCGGTACCAAAATCTCTTTCTTGGATATTGTATTTATTACAATAATTTTGGTTATAAAACACTATATTGTAGAGCTTATGCAAGAAGTGATCATGTGAGAGTTAAAAATAGAGGTTATTATAAGACCTCAAGGAATGATTTTGTGAGAAACAAAACCAAAATTTCTCATGGGTTTGTTGATAGAAACTACAATTCATTTTCTCCCCTACTTGATTAAAATAATGAATGTTATAAGTGAAATAACTATGAGAACATAGCACATGACTATAGAAGTACCATAATAAAGTCTCCTAAACAAAATAGGGAAGAATATGTTCTTACCAAGCATAGAGAAGAATACACAAAGGTGTGAAAAATGAAGCAAGAAGAGCCAAAGAAGGAATAATGTGGACTTGCAATGTATGATCGAGACAAAGGAATCCAATGGAACATTGATAGTGAATGTACAAAACACATGACAAGGGATTAGAAAAAATTTCTCACCATAAAGGAAGAAAAAGGAGGCAGTGTTACCTTTGCAGATAATGCTTCTCCAAGGATAGTTGGAAAATGTACCATTAGTATTGATAATGGAAAGACTAAAAAAATAATTCTTGTATGTTGAAGGGTTAAAACAAAATCTTCTAAGTGTTAGTCAAATGTGTGATCAAGGTCATTTTGTTTTCATTTTCCACTAATCTTCATTTTCCACTAAGAAAGAAGAACCAAAGAAGGAAAAATGTGGACTTATAATGTATGCTCTAGATAAAGGAAGCCAATAGTATATTTATATTGAATGTTCAAAACACATGACAGGGGATTAGAAAAAACTTCTCATCCTAAAGGAATAAAAATGAGGCAAGATTAACTTTGGGGTAGTGCTTATGCAAGGACAGTTGAAAAATGTACCATTAGTCTTGATAATGGAAAGACTAAAACAAAAAATATCTTGTATGTTGAAGGGTTAAAAAAAAATATTCTAAGTCTTAGTCAAATGTGTGATCAAGGTTACAAACTCACATTTCATTCTAAAGGATGTGAGATAAGGAAAGTAGGTTCAGGAAGATTAGTGGAAAATGAAAATAGAACCCTGAGCAATGTATACGTTCTCAATGAAGTCAAAGGAGAAAATTTTTGTATGGGACAAGTAAACGAAAGATGAGAGTGATATCCCTCTCATACCATCAATAAAAGGAAGGATAAGATCAAGGGGAGTATCCCTTTGCCATTGATGTCAAAGGGGGAGAATTTGCATACAGAGGAAGAATCACAAACACAAGGAGAGTTCAAGATAGGTGGAGTATTACATAATTGACTAAGGGTTGTCATCAATGACAAAGGGGGAGATTGTTGGTGTTACGAGAAAAATATCTCTATGGATAGGGGTAAATCACAACAGACAAAAATGACTACAAAAATCAACTCTAATCTCAGGCATTCTATATAAGAAAATATGCAAACAAGACAAGATAAAGAGCCTACCTTGTCCAAACATTCGATGAAGTCCACCATTGAGCACTTGAATCAAATCAATATGCTTGTAGCTTGTCCTCAACAACCAAGAAATGCAAGCATATGGTGATAATATATAAATTTATCACATTCAATAGCATAATCCATCAACATTCATCACAAATATGCCCATGGAATAACAATTCAAATATTTGCAAGATATTGATTGGACAAGAAAAGAGTATTTCTATTAAAATGTAATCAACAGAAGTGAATGAATTACAAAAGTATGTGTCGGCACGGTTCAGAACCGAGAAACAAAGGCCCTTCCAGTTGGGCCTCCACCACTTCAATCCTCCACCAAAGGAAATCTCATATAAGAGAGACAATGAGGTTCTCAATCAAGTAGGGAAGAGATTGGGGGCTGAACAATGTGTTTAGACTTAAAAGGAAAAAGGGATGCAGACTCAATATGAAGTGAATAATTTCTCTAGAGTAACTTTTCTCTCAAATTTGAATTCTTCTCATCATTCCATAGCTCGGATATGGCTCGTTTATAGCCTTCAAATGGAACTGAAGGGTCGATTTGGAACGTTTCCAGTATATGGAAGGTCAAGGATCATGGATCCTATGATGTGACATGGAAACCCGACCCTATTTTTTAATTTTGGGAAAAAAACCTTGTGTATGTGGGATGTAATGGTGAAACCTGTGTATACGCATGTTGTATAATAGTTAGGGCATGTATATGTGGAAAACAATTGTTTTTAGCTCTGGGATTTGCAAAACTGGACTTCAAGTCTGCATAGGGAGATGGAAAAAGGCCTTCTGAGAAACTTTGCATAGGGTGAGGAAACTCTTCTATAACAGATGCCCCCTAGTTTGTGAGGTCAGAAGAGTATCTGTGATGGCTAAAATACATTATAATACCCAGAAGTGGAGTAATGGAGACTCAGCTGGAAGAACTAGTTTCTCATGAGAATATTACAATCTGTATTGACTTTGCGCACATGGCTGCCAATTTGAATTACATTTCAGATCCATGTGAAAATATATCAAACAACTGTTCATGGCCATGAATAGGAAATACAAAGGTGGATTCATGCCAAAGGATGGCATAGTCACGAACAAGGCCTAGTTAAACCAGTCTCAAAATCAATCTGAAGATATATGTATACAATGGAGTAGAATCTGATTCCCCATGATCACTGAAGTCACATAGGTACTGGTCCAATGAAAGATAGAAACAACTCAGGAAAGATGTGACTATGAATTGATGTCTTCAAGTCTTCTACATGATCTGCCAAAGGTGCAAGTCTACATCATGTGAATAAAAGAGTTGAGGTCGAACACAATGAGACTTTGTTTGATTACTAGTCATTAAGGTATACCGTTAACAAATGTAAGACATCCTACCGATAATGAAATTAGGTATCGAGGCACCGATTACATTCTTATAAGTGTGAATAAAGGTGTCGAGTTCAAACACTTGAATAATCCATCGATCATGAGACATTGATGTATTCCCAACTATTGATGGTGGGAGAACCTACCACTAATGACTGCAAGCCTCTAAGTACTCATAGGAATCTAGGTCTCATTTCCAAAATAGATGGGATGAAGTTTATAGAAGGAGACCCATTGAAAGGAGAGCATTGAGGCATCTCTCATCATTCAGCACAAGGTACAAAGTAGGAGCTTGATGATTTGGTGGAAATCGGACGAAGAACATGTTCACGAACCAATGACCCTGTGTGTCTTTTGCATGTTCCAGATGCAAGCGGTACACGAAAAAGGCCCTTTGAATAGCAACCGATAAAGAAAACTGGTGATAAAGGCAAGGAAACTACCAATAAGGCTAATGGAAACCAAGACATTGCATGAATCCCAATGTGTGAATATATTTCTTGTCGTCAAACATAAGGGAAACCTCCCAGTCAGTGACAAATGATGAAATGTTGACTGTTGGGTTCACGTTTACCTACCAATGATGAAAGTAGGGCCAGGGTGCTCGATAGGACTAAAGTTTCGTGTAATTCTGAGACATACTGAGGGTATGGTCGACATGCAAAGTCAAGAGTTCTAAGGAATGTCTGACATAAGTTGATAGACATCCTTTGATCAAGAGCATGAGACATATGGAAGACTCTGGAAGCATAGACCTAATGATGAAACTTTGAGATGCAGGAGGCATCAATCAAACTCTCCATAGGGACTGGAAGAGTAACCATTCAGGGGAGTAAACTCTATGTAACAAGCTCAGCTTCCTAAGGTCATGCTAAACCCAAAATTTTGATGACAAGTGGACTCAAAAGTTTTGTGATCTATTCAAAGGTGACACGATTGTTGCCAATATAAGATAATATTATTTCCCCGCATGTCTTTTTTTGTTTTTTCATAGTGAAATGAATTCTATGATACAAAGGATGAAACGAGTGTCACAAGTAAGAAACTAGTTCCAGTGGTGGAACATACCTATGCTCAATGCAAGGAGGTGCATGTGGGAGATGGACACTCGGGGGAATGTTTCCTCTTGGGTATAGGGTGTCAATATGAAAAGGATATAAACAAGGCTCTGCTTGGCTGATGATGCAAATTGTTGAGGTGATATGATTATAATGCAAAAGTGAGAACCGACAATAGTCTCAATACTGCAAGCAAGAGAATGAGATGCAATTACAACTTAATGCCAAAAATGTCTTTTTTTCGTGAATTTAGTCTACTTGGTTTTAAAAAGGGGTAAAATTACACCGAATAGATGTCCTTTCAAATCCAATTTACGAGTGTGAAAGAGACAAGCTCACTCGAAAATCTTTTCACTTTTTGAGAGAGTTAGAAAAGAGCTTAAACAAGACTCGAAGGATGTTGCTCTAAGTAGCATATAATGGGTGAGGCCAAGGCTCCCATGCAGGACTTCTGTCGAAAGTCAACAACTCATAGATAGATGACACAAGCTTAGGAAAACCCAAAGTTTTCCAATTTTAGGAGGATAAAATACTTGCAGAGGTTACCTTATCTACAATACATCAAAGAATGCCCCTTATCTGGAAGGGTGTAGAAGAAGGAATTCGAGGCTCTACACGATCATTCCAATCAAAGGAAATCACCCTAGGACTTGGAGGGAGCATACTTAAAGAGAGTAGAATTCTCCCTTGTTCAGAAGGTACAGGAATAGAAATGCTAAGGACATGGTCAAAGGACGCATGACCCTCCAAAATAAGAGTGGGATTGACCGAAGATTACA
Organism: Picea abies; assembly: GCA_900067695.1. Classification (NCBI taxonomy): domain Eukaryota; kingdom Viridiplantae; phylum Streptophyta; class Pinopsida; order Pinales; family Pinaceae; genus Picea; species Picea abies. The sequence continues at coordinate 22,183 of CBVK0100154605.1, forward strand.
TTGACAATGTCACTTCCTTAGGCTTGTCACTCTCTAAGAGAAGAGTGGGATCGGTTGAAGATTTCATCGGCATGACCACTTCTTCATCCATTGGTTGAATATGATGCGATACAACAAGGTCAAGAGATGCATCACCTACAAAAATGGGAGTGGTGTCGATCGAAGATTGTATAGACATGACTACTAGTTGAACAGGATGCGAGACAACAAGGTCAAGAGACACATCACCACCTAAAAGAAGAGGTGTGTTAGCCAAATATTGCATCGGTATGTCCGCTGTATCAACCAAAGAAGGACTAGAATGTTGGAAAACCAAAGATGACTCCAAACTCGAAGGGTTATCAAACAAGGACTGCACTTCTTCTACTACCACAGTAGTAGGGAAAAAGTGAGTTAAATGACCTCCTTTTCAAAGCCTACAAAGGAACTTCGGCTTACATATTACACGTCTATGCTTCCCAATCATATGAATTCCCCCATCATCACTTGAAATGGTTGGTGACATGCTCCAATCATGACTTGCAGAGGCTAGTAGAAAATCTTCAACATGACTTGTAGAGGTTGGTGATGAATGCCCAACATGACTAGCAAAGGTTGGTGACAAACCTTTAACATGACTAGCAGAGGTTGATGATGAATCCTAAACATGACTAGCATAGGTTGGTGATGAATCCCCAACATGACTAGAAAAGGTTGGTGATGTTTGTGTAGTGTGACTAGAAGTGACTAGATTTATGCCCCCAGATTGACTTACAATGACTAGTTGCATGTATTCTCAAGGATCAAATCCTATCACTGAGAGGGGGGCCTGAATCAGTGACACAACAATTATATCAATTTTTAATTTATTAATGCAAATAGAGTTTTAACACGGTATTTTATCGTAGAACCCAATTGGGAAAACCAAAAACTCTTTTCTATTAACTACAAAATTTGTTTTACATGTTACATAGAAGGAAGATGTACTTCCTTTTTTATTAGAACCAACTGATCAGGATGCACCCACACCCTATTTCACCAGAACCAACTGGTAGAAGGCTACGAACCCCTATTTAGTCAGCTACAATTGACAAGGAAGCACCAACTCCCTTTGTAGGCACCAACCTGCCCTTGCACCACCCAACCACCCTTAATGCATAGGTATTAGCTTTTCTTCCTGGAATCTACTTCAGCTTTTGATTATATGATTTGGACTGCAAAGAAACTTTCTTCTCACCACTCTTTCTTCTTTATATATTCTTCAAAATGGCCTGAGATTTATACATTGTGTCCCTTTATTTGGAGCATCACACCTCTTCATTTTAACTTAACCATAATCATCGTTTTAACATTTTTACTGTGAAGGATTTTTGTAAATTGATCACATATGGATCAATTTCATCCTTTAAAATCGATCCTGAATCTTAGTTATTTTCACAGAAACCGAATTCAGCAGAGGCACTTCCTTCAAACCATCACATATGACTTAGCGTTATAGAACCACAGGATTACCAACTATAGCGACATATTATAATTTCCTTTTAAAACTCTTATATCATATGACCATCGGCAGTGACCAAATGCTAGGCCAAACGAGTGCTTGAGTGATCATCAAATCAATGGTCATGATTCAATCTTATGATAAGATGGATGATTGATGAAACTTCACACTTCAGAACTTCGGGTTTTCAACTTTTCAAAGCCTCTGAATCAGATTTTCCAAACAGATCGGACAGTTAACATTTATTTCACGGAAACAGATAAATCGTTAGATTTGATTCTTACAAGTCTTAATCTGATGGCCAAGACTTAATCAAGCATTGATATGGATGGCCACCATTTACTCCGGGTCTTTGGACTTCAGAGATTTCAAATCTCAACTCCTTATTTCCTCCAGAGTGATCACCTATTGTGGTAAGTCATGATACGATGGAAACTGCTCACTATTGGTTAACATTTCCTCTTACACTATCCTTCCACTATAGTAGATCGATGGATGATAATACACCTGACATCCGGTCAAGATGTCCTTCAGGTCTCCGGACTTTGAAGATTTCAAATTTCAATCTTTCACTGTAGTATGATCGACGGTCGAGAATGCTTTGAAGTGATCTTTTAGATCGGACGACTCGTATCCTTGCTGACATGGTCTCTTATATTCCCTTTGTTGATGTGGCCTTCTGACATGGTCTGCCACATATCCTTGCTGACGTGGTCTTCCATATGCCCTTTTACTGACATGGTCTACCACGTGTCCTTGTTGACATGGTCTTCCACATGTCCTTGCTGACATTGTCTGTTGTGTGTCCTTGCTGATGTGGTTTGTTGAACAACAACCCTGATCCAACGGTCCTCGTATGTCCTCCAAATCTGACGGTCCTTATTCATTTCGTATTTCTGGGATTTGGATATTTCAAATATCAAACTTTTTGGAGCGTAACCTCCTCGCATATTTGTACCTGAAGTGAAAGATGTTCGTTCAATATGGATCTTGGATCAATGACTTGATCTATCTATGGTGCTTCTCTTCTAGCGTATCTTGTCCTTCCACTTAGAATGATCCAACGAATAGCAAAAATTCTCATAAATGAGATCTCAGATCTCACCTCACTTATCCTATCCTTCCACTCGAAAATGATCCAACGGCTGACGAGAATTTGGGTTTGATCCAACAACTAATGGGTATTCGGATAATCAAACTCTCATCCCTTTTACCTCTCTTATTGTGTCCTTCCACTCAAAAGTGATCCAATGATTGTGAAGACACTCGAAAGTGATCTGATGGCTGACAGTAATTCGCATAATCGAATTGTCAATCGTTTTTCCCCACTTATCCTATCCTTCCACTCAAAATTGATCCAATGATTGTGAATATTCTTGAAGTAGATCCATGATTAAGGATGATTGTGGAACCACAAATTGTGAGTGATTTAACTCATCACCCAAACTCTACAATTGGAAGTTGTGCATTGTTGGTGAGTCAACCACAATTGTCGATCTTCGAAGCTATAAGATCGGATGGTCCTGACTAATTGTGGGATTGGAACTAGCGTGATATTTAGTTCTCCTTTCGATCTCCGCAATTCATCCCTGCCATTGGTCTGGCGATTGCGCATCCGATGGTCATGAATTAATTTGACTTAAACTCATTGTTTGTTGGATCAACCACAATCCTAGATATTTGAAGCTATCAGATCTGACGATATAGAAAGATTGTGGGATTGTAACTGGTCAGTAGTTTAATTCTTCTTTCGCTCCCTGCAATTCATCCCTGCGTTGATTTGGCTTGTAGATCTGATGGTCTTTATTTGATCTAAGTTTTATCATGCCATTTCTTCTGAGATTTTGATCTTCATTCATTAACTCTCCCAATATTTAATATCTATTTGACATCAGTCATTATATATTGTTTGACTGGTCATCCAAAGTTTCTTCTAAAATTCATTGTGCCATCCTTCTAATCTTTGATCTTCATTCACTAACCCTCCTGATATTTTATCTCAACTTATCATCTCATCAATGATATCGACTATTGACATCAATGACAACACATGAATGACAATATGTCCAAAAATATCCCCCTTTGTCATTAAGGGAAACACACCAAATTCATACACAATCTCCCCCTGTGGTGATGCTTCTGTCCTCTAAAGTTACTCTCCTCCTTTGGCATCAATGGAAAAGGGTTTCTTCTCTTATGATCTGTCTATATAAATACTTCTTTGACCATTGGTAACTCCTCCTGCAATCACACATTTTCTTTCATAACTGAATGACTCCTTCTTACGTTGATTGTTATCTCCCCCTGAATACGTGCCAACTGAGGCATTATTTTCTTGAGAGATTTAGGTAGGAAGAAGGATTACTCCCAATTTTTGCTTGAGATATTCAAATACATCTCTTCTTAAGGGTTTTGTAAAAATATCTGCCACATGTTCTTGTGTTGGAACATATTCCAATTTAATGTTCTTGTTTTCAGCCTGATCTCTTAGATAGTGGTACTTTGTGGGAATGTGTTTCGATTTTGAGTGTTGGACAGGGTTCTTAGAGAGACTTGTCGCACTTGTATTATCACAATGGATAGTAGTGGGTTCTTCAAATACTATTTCAATGTCTTGTAGAGTTTGTTTCATCCATTCCACTTGTGTGCAACATTTTGTTGCTACAATATACTCAGCTTCAGTGTTAGATAGAGAAATTGAAAGTTGTTTCTTGCTTATCCAAGCTACCAATGATTCTCCCAAAAAGAATGCTCCTCCTCTTGTGCTTTTTCTTTCATCTACACTTTCTTCCCAATCAACATCTGAATAGCATTTTAAAGTGAATGAATCCTTGCTAGGGTACCACAAACCAAGATCTATGGTTCCTTTCAAATACCTAAAGATTCTTTTTACATCTTGAACATGGCTCTCCTTAGGTGTTGCTTGGAATCTAGCCACCATCCGAACAACTTGCTTGACATCGAGTCTTGAAGTTGTTACATAGAGTAGGTTGTCAATAATTGATATGTAGTGTTTTGGATCTACAACTTTGGACTCATCATCCTTGCTTAGTTTGCATCCAACTGTCATAGGTGTACTAATAGGTTTGCAATCCTCTAATTGGAATCTCTTAAGAATATCCTTAACATACTTAGATTGATGGATAACGAATCCTTTTTTGGACTATATTATTTGTAATCCAAGAAAGAAATTTAGTTCACCAAGCAAATACATTTCAAATTCTTGTTGCATCATCTTAGCATAGTCCTTACTCATTTTTTCATCATCACTGCCAAATATAATATCATCAACATACACTTCCACAATAATCATGTTATTAACATCAATTTTGCAATAAAGTTTGATGTCTGTTGATCCCCTCTTGAGGCCTTGTTTTTGTAAATAAGAGTATAGCCTTGCATACCATGCATTGGGTTCTTGTTTTAGTCCATAGAGTGCTTTATTTAATTTACAAACATAGTCTCCTTTGTTATTTAATTTGAATCCTTCTGGTTTCTCAATATAGACTTCCTCTTCTAAGTTTCCATTGAGAAATGTTGACTTGACATCCATTTGGTACACTTTAAACTTTATGTAGATGGAGAAAGCTAGGAACATCCTAATTGCCTCCAATCTGGCCACAGGTGCAAAGGTTTCTTCATAGTCTACCCCTTCAACCTAAGCATACCTTTTATAGACCAATCTGGCTTTGTTCTTGATTACTTTCCCATTCTCATTCATTTTGGTTTTATACACCCATTTAGTTCCAATGGCATTTTTGTTTTTTGGTCTTGGAACTAGTTCCCAAGTTTGATGTGAGATCGGAAG
>CBVK0100154606.1:0-27470 GCA_900067695.1 Picea abies
AGGGGGTACCCCCCCTCTGCACTCCCCCTCGTGGAAGAGTGTACATACTTATGGGGTGTAAATACTTCATGGGGTATAAACACGGCTGAAAGCAAGGACCTCTGAATCAGAAAGATAATCAGGCTCCACAACCAACATCATGCATTATGCCATGAAAGGTGCATTACAAAATGATGTCAAAACAGCTCACCAGCTTAAGTACACTTACATTACATTTACAATTGGGTTCGGCCGAGGGATATTACAATAATAAAATAGGTTTCTTATTATATTGCATTGTTCAATGTCATAAAATGTCACGTTATTGATTAAATGTATGGATGATTTGCATTGTTACAATGAACAGAGGTGTAATTAGATAGTATATATGTTTAAATGATAGAATATATTAATGCAATGATTATATCCAAATGTAATAATCAAAATATAAAAACATTATTATTATAAAAATATCTTTTATTTTTAATGATTAATTGAATTTCTATAAAACACAAGAAGTTGGATTTGCATACCCAAAACATGGATAACATAGATAATTTCATCATTGAAACATATCAATGCATTGTATTCATTTGAATGGATAATTTTAATAATTATTACACACTTATGTTATATACATGAACAAATGCATTGGTGCTAATCATTGTAATATGAGCATAGGTGATCCTAATGACAACAACAACATTGTTCCCTCCAATGATACCATTATCTTTGTCATTATTGTTATTGTTACCATTACAAGACTTTACGATGTGCACTATGATATACACATTGGTGCTTTTACATAATATGCATCGGTGCTTTTGAAATATATATAATACGCAATTTCTTTATAAATATAGATTATGCATTGTTGTGTATTAATTATGGGAGAAAATATGTGCCTTGCTAACTTAAACACACAAAAAAATATCAAAAAATAAAAACTTTATAAGAACCTTTAGTCACCTGGACATTTTAGTTGTGGTGAACATCTATTGAATCCTCCACTAAAACATTTGTTATCAATAGTGGAGGTTTTTTTTTTAAATTTATCCCAATCTTGTAACACTAAGAACCTCCAATATCAATAGTAGAGGTTTTAGCATAGGTTTTTTTGATAATTTGGCCTAATGTTCTAACACTAAAAACCTCCGCAAAAATCTTTGCTAGGTGGCAGTTTCCCTGTAGTTCCATGTGCATTCTATCTATACAAAATATATTCTCAATCGAACTTAAGGCTAAATTCCTTTTAGTTTCCTTGTTAATTTCTCCAAATTTTCAGATAATTTCTTATGCTCAATTATCATCGTATATAATCGATAGCTCGATCCAACATACGAGAAAGAACAGTGGCATCTATGGATTTTGATGGATACAAGGTTTGTGACAACACTACCCATCATCATTCTATATCATATTCTTAAAGGAGGCTTCACATTGTGGTCAAACGTATGGTTGTGTGTTAAGGTAAACTTACGAGGTGGAGCTAAGAGGCATGTTGCTACAACAACCCTATGGAAATTAAAGATAGATTCTCTCAATGTTTGTTTCCCTAAAAACGTGAAATTAACTATGATCATTTGTGCGAGAAGAATACCTCTACATCCATATCTAGGAGTCATGTTATCAAATGCCTAGATTAGTGCACTAGAGATGAAACTTAAGAGTTAATGATGAACCAAGTAATGAAGGGTAAGTACTTTATTGAAGACAACTAAGATGATGAAGTGGGGAGTGTTATGGCAAAAGAATTCAACTCTTATATCATGGGCATCTCAAAGTTGGAAGGTAGCGAAAAGATGAGGCAGTTTGATTCAAGGATTAGACTTTGGCAAGATCCATGGAAAAGAAATTTGGGGCATTGGAGAGAATGGGAAGTAAAATGAGCTTTGTGTTTGGGAGGGTTGGACAGATTTGAGGATCCGAGAAGGTATTCAATGTCGATGAAGCAAGTTTGGAAGTTACCTTCATCACAATATAAGGGCATGGTTCCTCAGCCCAATGAGTAGCTAATTTTTATTTGAATAATGATCTAGTTGATACTTGTAGATCTTCTTAGGTTGCACAGAGTGATGCAAGATGACTAAAGAAACAGTGCTTGTCATAGCGAACAGAAAAATTTCATTGAAAACGCCATGTTAGATAAAATATATACACACATTGAGATTATAGATAGAAACCCACCACAATAACTAATGTGGTAGTCTCTTCAATTTCTTTACAAGTTCAAAACTGACCCTTATTTTTTGAAAGTTTGTGTTCTTCCTAGAAGATTTGGAAGTTTGGGAACAATGTACTTCACATACATCGAAATGCTTGGAAGCACAAAAATAACATATTTGCATGAGATGAACATGAAAAATGAAGTGATTACAGGATCAACGCAAAGTTGTTGGTTGTTGTGCCCTACACTTATTGTCATTGTAGTTGTTGGGATGACTACAACCACTAAGGACGGGGATGATCAATGATCAATAGGATATAGGTGGTATCCTTAATTCTCTGAATTATATTTTAGATGTTTTAGGTTCAAACTCGCCCCCTTCTCGTAGGGCTGCGGAGGACATCTTGGAATGACAGGAGTAAGGAGGTCAGAGCGTTTGTTTGATAACTTATATGGGGATCTGGAATCATAGTCCTGGTGCCCACCACGCACGCAGGTTGGGATTGTATGTTGTGTTAGGCATTGAAGTGACCGCTATTAGGAAGAGAACGAAGGCCGGATATTTCATTCATATTTTGGGAAAACTATCGTGGGCCAAAACGGTCGGGAAGAAAGTTTCAAATAAAAACAATTTATGATCATTCGGTTTGCCTTCTATTTTCTTCAGCATACAAATCTAAATATATCTTAGAATATTGGTCTAGACTAGTAAAAATATTCGAATAAAAATGTGATTGAGATGGCCATAGAATAAAAAAAATAAAAATGTGATTGAGATGCCCATAGAATAAAAAATAGCCACATATGCGACCACATTCATATAATGCAGACGTTAATGGAATTTTGACGTACTCACTCACTGTGTTTTTGTGGGTCCACACCTGCGCTATAGTTCGTTCGTTCCTTCATAACACCAAGGAGTCACTACATTCAATGATTCTTTCTCAAAGATTTAATATATGTACTGTTGCCTATGTCATGTCGTGTCGTCATGCCTATGACATCATATCATGTCGTCACCAGCATCTTTCCATTTACTCTACCCACCGCCCATTCACTTTCACCTTCCGAATCTTCCAACTCTTTACTTTTATTATAATATATATGCGCACCGAAGCTTCCAACGTTTTTTAACTTTTATATATACACATACACAGCGAAACTTCCATGGATGTTTATATATATATATATATATATATATATATATATACAGAGCGAAACTTCCATTAATTTAAATCCATCACGAAGCTTCCAGGGATGTTTACCCATTAATTTAAATCCATCACGAACCTTGTGATATTGGCTGTAGTTGCGGACACAGCCGATCATTAGTAATTTAATGTCACTTTGCACCAACGATCTTTCCGTAAAGAAAGAGATAGGGGCAGGGGAGTACAATGACTTCTATTCAAGACATGAGTGGAAGGATTAGTCTACAGCTGTATCAAAGAAGAAATCGTTCATATCCATCCAAATAAAATTTAATTACGAGGGCCGTTCACATCAAAGGAAACCGACTTGGAAAAAAAAAAAGCATTGCGAACTACTTGACGATATTGAAGAGAAAATGAAAATTGTTCGTATTTTTAAAATAATTTTGAGACCGTTTTATGAAAATAACACACTCTTAAAATAAATGGGGAGTAATGGAAGTTACTTAGTTCTTCACAACATATGTTAAACCGTAAACCTAATTAGTTTGCAAATTAATAAATATTAAAATAAAATAATATGTGTTTAAAAGATTTTAAATTTATTAATAATGTTAAAGATTGTTTGTTGGATAAGTGAAAGTTGTGATTGCTATAGTCCTTACCTGCATTCAAATCTATTTAAGTGATATGATTGTGCTAGATTTTGAGGATGTGCATCTACACATGCAACAAAGGTCAAGGTAAAATCCTAGCAAGATAGATATCTACCATTCACAATTATTTAGTCTAAAAGTAATTAGTTTAATTTATATTAATGGTTCCTCCACAATGTTAAATCCAGGTGTCCTAGTTTCATTGTGGTAAGTGGAAGTTTAGATTAAAACAAAAAAGATCAATGATGCTTCACTATGTTGATGAAAATAGGTAGCTAACATAGCCCTCATTAGAGTTCAAGTCTTACTAGGTGACATGCCTGTGCTTGTGCTCACACTTGTGGATGCACACTAATGCATGCAATAATGGTTGGGGGCCCGAGTAAGTAATAAAACACCAAATTTGTCATATATAATGATACAACAATATGTAATGAATGGAGACCCAAGTACCCTTACAAGGGTTTGATACCTCCCTTTTCCTAATAACATTGGAACCTCCTTTGAGATTGTACAATTGAATCATCTAAGGTATGACAATACTAAGCCTTTTGAGATGTACTAAGTTCACACTAGTTCTACTTCCTCTTCTCAACTATTATCCTTGTAAAAATTTTGGTACTCAACTTTAGAAACCCATCTACTATCTTCAAATAACCTATCATTATACTTTACCATGTACTACTTGCATTCAAATAACATACCCTTATACTTTACCACTTACTACTTGTGGTAAAATAGCTTCATATGGAATATTTGGAATATCTTCTCTTAAGGTAAAATATTATTATTATTATTAAGATTTTGATTTCCGTTATGTTTTTATATAATATGGGATATGAAAATTGTAATTGAAAATAAGAGTAATTTTTAAAATGACTATTAATTATGTTTATCTAGAAATAAAATCTATATAAAAATATTTAATTTTACTTTTCATAACTCAATACCTCCAATTATTTTGCATCAAAAGCTAGATATGTTCATTACAACTATTCAAGTATCATGCACCAAGAGTATAAATAATTTATTAGTAAATTAAATTAGAAATAATTTTTAAAAAAATATTTTTTTTATTTTTTATTTTTATGGACAATTTGAATAATTTGAAATACTTTTCCATTTATCCACTTTACATATAAATAAAATGTCAAAATTCCATTGTAAAATTTTGAATCTCTAATTCTTATAAGGGGAAAATTATAAAAATTACATAAATTTATTTTAGAAAATGTTAAACAAGATTGCAAAAAGAAAAGTGACGTGAGAATCATTTTTTAGAATGATGTATAAGATTTTAAGAGACATTATTTAATGAAATAATATCTTACAATGCATAAAAAAGAGAGACAAATGATTATACTAAAAGAAGATGATCCAATAGAGAAGGTGAGGAAAATATAACTAATGTTCTTATAATAAGTTGTCCCATGAATAAATGTATAAAAAAAACTTAACATTGTGCCTCTTTAAAGGTGTATAATGATCATAACCATATTTATAGAGCATTGTGAAATGTATACTTTCATCATAGCAAAAGGTCATTTGAAATAATTTAAAATTATGAAAATCCCCCAAAAAACATAGAAGCTAGAGAAGCTTCACCCTAACATGAAAGAGTGAAAGAGGAGAAGTCTTGGTAACTCAACTAATATAGAGGTAGAGAAGATTATAGTGTTCATTAAGGAAAATGGATAGCATACTTCAAACAAGAATATCTTAAAAGCAATATAATCAAACAAAAGAATTTAGTTTCCCTTATTAAATTTTGATAGAACAATGTTGATCTTAATGGATGGTAATGTCATCATTATTATCACTTAATAAAAAGTATACATTGTGTGTAAAAAATATCTTAGAAGCAATATAATAAAACAAAAGAATTTAGTTTCCCTTGTTAAATTTTGATAGAACAATGTTGATCTTAATGGATGGTAATGTCATCATTATTATCATTTAATAAAAGGTATACATTGTGTGTAAAGATTAAATGTGAATTTAAATAAGTTTCATTTATACTAATATTTCCATTAATCATTGTATTGATCAATTTTCAAAAACTAAAATAATGAGAAAAATAAGAAGTATTTGTGTGATGTTTGCATATTTAAAAAATAAAATATTCTAAATTGCAATAGTAAAAAATCATACATAATCTTTTTTTAATGCAATATTATTTTAATAATCATCATTATAATATTTTTTTATTTTTTTATTTTTTTATTTTTTTCTTAATTTTTTTTTAAAAGTATCATGATTGATGAACTATATTAACAAAGAAAAATAATTCGATAAACCAATAACAAAAATTTTCAAAACAGTTATAATCATCCTAACTAATATTTAAGCTTATAAGTTACTAGCATGGATTAAAAAAAATGTGATTGCTTCAATTTTTGTGTGCTAAAGAATACGAAAATGATAATTTTGCACAAATTCAATTAGTTAATGCATGATTATTAACAAGGTTTTGATTTCTAGAATTTAGCAAACTATCCAAACATAAGGAATAGCCCAAACTTGACAATTACAATCATTCATAGTGTGATTACTTTTCAAAAAGTATCTCTTTTACAATTTTTTTATATTCATTTACATAATGGAGATTGAAAAAACAAAAGACAAAAAATAATTGCATATATTGCTATGTTTGTAGAGATTTGTTTGTTTAGAAAGGTTAAATTGAGATATTTACTTGTGGGCCACATTCATGACCAAAGTGACCAAATATTTAGTGAATTCTCTATGAAGTTGAAAAACAAAAATGTCATGGGTTGTTTCAACACTATCATATGTTATCAGGATGTTTATCATCCACATTTTGTGATTTTCAAATGGAAGAAAATGATTGACATGAAGCATTTTGTATCTATAGGAGAATGTCAACACAAACTATGTATTTAAATGTTGAATAATCATACCTTTCAACACTATTTTTGAATCACACAAATTGAAACAAAGATGTGTGTTTGGGATAAAGCATATTGTAACTCTTCTAAATATGCTCCATATACAAATTTATCATTCTTAGAGTGTGTTCCAAGTTGTACAATTTATGATTCACATTATCTTTACTTCAATACAAGCAATGCAATAAAACATGTATGTTATGTCAACTTATTGGAATGTTTTTTCTAAAATAGAAGAATCAATAAATCCAAATGATATTTACTTCCATGAAGTACATATAAATTGGTGACATTTTCTTTAATGAACAAAAATAAATGCTATCCATGGACAACAAGGATAGGTTGTTGGTCTATCCATTCTACTGTCCAAATGTGTTTGTCAGAATGAAAATTGACTAATTAACCACCATGCTAGTCAAGAAGAAGAAATGGAAATATATTTAGATTTGAGGAGGAAAAAATAACATTGCAAAATCCTTTAAAGTATGTGGGTTGAAACCTTGAAAACTATTACAATTGGAACTGTCATTGTTTATTGCTAGTACTATGAAAAAGGCCATCCATTTTGGATTGCAAAATTGTTGAATTAATCCTCTTAAAGACTAAGATTAATTAATTTCTACTAGTATCACACCTCGTCAATAAATAGGTTTGCTAGAATTTATAAACAAGAAATAATAGTTGTACATAGAAATGGTTGAAGAAATAAATATAAGGTCAAGAACAGACTTAGACAAAATAACTTATGATTACAAGGTGTTAATATTATATTGACATATGATTTTGAAAAAAAGTATGGAAGATTAGTTCTTGGCTCAAATATGGAATGGGAAGAATTCAACTAACATCATGTGGTAGGCTATCTCCAAAACCATTGAGTTTTCCAATGGATAAAAATAAGGAATATTTATTTATAAGAAGTTATATCAATATTCCTAAATAAGTTGTTAGGAGGGAATTTTAAATCCAATATGTTTTGAGATGTATCTAGGCAATAATATAATGACTAGTATTGTAAAACTAGAGAACAGCCACATAATCTGTTGAGCAACAAAAAAAAATTCATAATCTGTTGAGCAACAAAAAAATTTATATCATAAACAATTTTTTAAGCAAAAAAAAATAAATCATATCATAAACAAATAAAAATATTTTTAAGATTATAGATAAAACTATATCTTATATTAAATGAATCAAGAAATAACTAAATAAAATAATAAAAAATCATAATAATTTAAAATATTTAAGAATTCATATATCCAACTCCACTTTACTTAAGCCTGAATTTCAGTGATACCTCAAGAAGTAAACTTAAAAGATTAGGAATAGGGAAATCATTGGAAATAACAGGAAATCCAATGCCCTACCTAAATCTGAATTTCAGTGATATTTCAAGAGGTAACCTTAAAAGATTAGGAATATGGAAATCATTGGAAACAACACAGGAAATCCAATGCCCTGCCATTATAGAAACAAAGGGATAACCACCAATAAATTTGCATAAATTATGTCTAAAGAGAGTTAGAATAGAAATCCAAATAAGTAAAAAATTATAAAAATTGAAGGTGTCTTCCAACTTAGAGTGAGAAAATTAAACAACTTTAAAGAGGATATTTTACAAATGTGACCTTTCTCTGGATATGCAAGTTTTATTTTTTTTTATTAGAGTGAGAAAATTAAACAACTTCAAAGAAGATATTTTACAAATGTGACCTTTTTTCTGGATATGCAAGTTTTTTTTTTTTTTATTAAAGTGAGAAAATTAAACAACTCCAAAATGTTAAATTGGATGTTTTACAAATGTGAAAATTTCTCTGGATATTTTAAAAATGTGACCATTTCTTTGAATATGTAAGTTCTATTTTTTTATTAGAGTGAGAAAAATAAACAACTCCAAAATGTTAAAGTGGATATTTTACAAATGTGACCATTTTTCTGGATATGCAAGTTCTATTTTTTTATTAATAATGGAAGAGAAGTATTACAGGAAAACTCTATTTTATTTGTTAATGAAAGAGAAGTATTTTTTAGTTGTTGAAATATAGAATGTGTTCATTTATGTATAAGAGTACAAGAAAACTCTGAACTTGATCGAATAAACTAATAGATATGAAATCCTCAATAACCAATCGATGCAAAATATTGGCTCCCAGAAAGAATGGCCATGACGTGATAAATTGCATAAGAGGTGAAGCTTGAACCATGAACGGCAGAGTAACAAAGTGAACAGCAACATTAAGAACAAGAGTTGTTTTACAGATGAACATAAAAATATATAGTATGAAGAAAGCACAAGTGCCCTTTTTACAGGCAATTGGTGTAAACGTATAGAGCCTAAAGAAGATCAGTTTCCATATTGATCAATATCACGCTGTGCATAGTATTTATTGGTGTCTCCTTATAGCTTTCAGGAAGCAAAGATAACAGAATGGCAGTATTTACAAAGCTTGGTGGGCTGCATACTTGAGGACAGGTTCAGGACATAAGCTCGCGTTGACAAGCACTATGGCAGGCTTAGAGCCTTGCTGGGGTAATATGATGGGTTTTCCAATGTAGTAGATTACAGAGGGGCTTTCATGGTTGTGTGTGCCCTCATATGTAGTTATCAGCAGTCCCTGATCACTTGGATCACGTTCCACCCTCTTCTTCACGCTGCAATTGTTTTCCGAGCATCTATAGTAGCTCCTGCACAAATTCATTCTATATTAAGGATATCTGAAACTTCTAAACCTAGAGAAACGAATATCCCTTTCTTATTTTACAGAACGTCGGAGCAAAAGCCCAAAAAAATCCCCAATCCCATGCTTTGGTAGAAACTTAATAGCCAGAAAAGGTCATACCTGGGATGAGGGCTACTTTTAACGACCTTTCTCCCATACTTGCGCCATTTGTAGCCATCCTCCAAAACATCAGTCTCTGATCTAGTTTTGAAGGCATATCTAGGCCCCTTTTCGGTTTTTATCTTCCTCTTTTTGATGATCTTGCTATCTCTGCACAATTATTAATATATAAAATCATAAAGCTGACAACTAAATCCAAAACCCGCGGTCTTTAAATTGAAACAGATTTTACTTACGCAATGTCTCCATCCACGGATGTCTTGTTAGCATTGCCATCGGATACCTCTGATAGATGTTCTTCCACATTACAGATCTCTGAGTGCTGATCTTCTTGACTCCGGGCGGATTGTGCCGCTGGACTATTGGCCATGCATTCTGTTTTCATCTCTTGTTTATCGTTTTTGTCTGACCCCTTATCTTCCACAAGAAATTGGGTCCAGACATCCTTTTCAATCTTCTGACCCTCCACGGGGGGCTGTGGGTGAATATTGAACTCCTGGTTAAATGCACTCAGAGCGTTAGCCGCCATAGGATTATACCACAGCAAGGAATTGAACGGATCCAAACCTCTATCAGCAGATTGAGCATTCTCCAGAAGGGACTGAAAGTTGTCACGAATTACCCCCCAGCTCTCCATATGTGCAAAACTTACAATTGAAAACCCTGGCAGAATCTTCCACTTCCACTTCGTTAATCAGACTTGCATTCCAATTTCTGGTGCCGTGGATCCGAAAATGGGAGAAGAGGAATTATAAATAATGGAAAGTATGATACAATTTCCGCACGATTGCGAGGAAGTTGCTGGTTAAAGAGTAGATGTGACGACTGCTGGCTCCTCTGAATTAACGCTGTTGACCACGAGAGAAATATGAGTTATCAAGTCTTCCATAAGTCGAGTCATGTGGATAGATGATAATTACATAGGCCGTATTCCCTATTTAAACCTATGCTCCGCCCCACCTGCTCTTCCTGTCTCTGGAACCGCGTTCACAAAGCACCCCGCCCATGTGCCTTTTTTTTATACCTTCCTCTCATGATGGGATGGGATGGGATGCCAGGGATGGAGATCTTTACTGTATTTATCTCCCTTTACCGCTATTTTTAGGGGCTTTCATTATTTAGACGGCATTCCATGTTTGGCGTATCGCTGCTATTTAGGGGCAGGGATTCCATGTTTGGCGTATCGCTGATTGTTTGAGGTAAGATACCTTTTGGCGTATCGCTCATTGTTTGAGCTAAGATACCTTTTTCATAAGATATGATTAAATAAAGTTGCTCGTGACTCATGCACTACCTATGCCTTTCAATCTACAGAACCCTATGCTCCGGATCTTCTTTTTTTTATTCTACATCTGTGAAATGATGAAAAGTTTTTCTCTCCCCCATTTCCCATTTTTCTCTTTCGGCCTAAATGGGGAATGATTCATTCCCTAACATTTCTCTACTATAGTTGATTAGTGACTTATAATTAATATTTCGGGAAAAAATATTATAAAGTTTATATAATAAAAATAAAATTTTTAAACCTCCTAACTCAAATACTTAAACTATTACATTGATCATACACTCACTACTTTTATCATTCAGCCTAAATGAGAATGATTCATTCTCTAATATTTCCTTTGTTCCATTTATGGATAAATAACTTATAATTAATATTTTGGAAAAATATCATTATTGATTATAATTAATATTTTGGAAAAATATTATAAAAGTTTATATAATAAGAATATAATGTTAAAAGGAAAATAGTTTAAATTAAATTATTTAAATTATTATATTTTTTTATTAGTACTTTTGTATGTGTGTAAAATCATATTGTAAGAAGAATATTTTGAAATGGATATTGCTTATTTAAATTTAATTTATTTGGTTAATAATAGTTTTTTAAAATGGACAATGTGATCCATGGTGATATATGCATAAGAAGGATAACTATTTTATGTTTTTGATCTGTTTTTTATTTAAATTTGGTTAGACTATCTTTCCCAAAATCACAAGTTTAACTGATGAAGATGCTACTTTTAATGTAAAAAAGGACTCAACACCTTCAAATACCCTTAGTACAACCTGATTGTGCATGTTAACATTTGCTATATGTAATTACATCATTCCAAAAATGGTTATAGGGTCAAAAATATTACTTTTCCTCTCTGTTATTTTGAGAGGCCAAAAAAGGCTAATTCATAGTGTGTTTAGGCAAGGGTTATTTTATGTTATAACAATACTAAATAGGGTGTTGGACAATTCATACAAAGCAATGAGATAAAAGAATTTGTCATCTTTGTAATAGTAAGGTAGAGAATGAAAAACACTCTTAAATTGTTTTAAGTAAATCCACATTAAATATAAACTTCAAAATATTTATAACAATATTGAATTTTTTAATCTTTTAACTAATAAACTTTTATCCAATCTTTTTTTAGCATAAAAATAAATTATAAAACAAATTAATTAATTCTTAATCATTTTTTTCTTAAGATTAATGGATCAAAATTAGTTTTATAAACATTAATAATGATCATTATCATTAAAAATACATTTCAAATAGTAAAATAGAGAATGAAAAACACTCTTAAATTGTTTTAAGTAAGTCCACATTAAATATAAACTTCAAAATATTTATAACAATATTGAGTTTTTTAATCTTTTAACTAATAAACTCTTATCCAATCTTTTTATAGCATAAAAATAAATTATAAAACAAATTAATTAATTCCTAATCATTTTTTTTATCAAAATTAGTTTTATAAACATTAATAATGATCATTATCATTAAAAATACATTTCAAAATCTATTCTTAAAACATCAAAACTACATCCTTAAATGTGTTAAAAATAAAAAATAATCATAATTAATAAAAAAAATTCTTACACTCAAATAATTTTAAACTAAAATTTCACTAATTATTTATTGGACTTGACGTTTATTAAAATAAATATTTTTATGGAAAATGTAAAATGGCATTGCAGAGGAACAATTTACCCTAAAGATTAAAGATCTCGTCCTTGTCCCGGGCGTAAAAGAGAACATAGATCTCAAGTGTCTTCAAGTGTCTTAACCAAAGATGTATGGTCAATGTACATATGCAATAGTTGCAAAAGTACATGCATGTCTAATAACAGGGAGAAATAAGATTCCGTGACGTTTTAAAGATATGTTATCTGTGTGGGTGTGGAATTAAATGTCATAGCTAAATGTTGTATAAATATTCATTAATTAATTAATTGTTTTGAATTTTGTAAGAAAGTATAACAAGACTTCTTAATTAATTAATCGGTGTAAATTTTGCAAGAAAAAGGTATATCATTTCATTTAAAAGACTTTTTGGTAACCATGAATAGGTTTAATGATGATGCATATGTTTTCCAACGAGAATTATATCTACAAATAAACAACAATACGTAACAAAAATGGTGTTAGTAGAAGTTAGTTCCACTTCCCCACAACATCCAAGACAAATGGTTTAGAAAACGTTGGTTAACATCGAAGACAAATGGTTTAGAAAACGTTGCTTCTTATTGTTATGTGGTTAAGTAACGATCAACAACATTATATGCGAAGGAGACTAGTGGAAGGTTCCCAAAAGTTATCATGGCTAGGCATTCATATATATAACAAATTCATTCACCATTGTATGTGTAGCAAATAAATAGACTAGTGCTAACTACCATAAGTAACATGAGGAAAAGGTTGGAAGACCACCAAAACATACACATTACTAAAGGGGAAGGAAGAGAGTGGATTCACCATTTAGTTTTAGGGTTAAACTAAAAAATCATGGGTAAAAAAAAAAAGGGAAGGGGGAAAATCAGTATATTAAATAGAAATGTAAGATTTGATTAATGATAATATATGGATTGTCCCTGAGGTGTAGGACAGTCGGTGATGGAATGTGTTGTTAAGCCACTCCGTGATGTTAAAGTCACCGGTTCGAAACCTGCGGGGACAAAAAATCCAACCATGTTAAGGGTTGGTGTGGCTCAGGCCAGGTGCGATCCCCGGGTGATTTTGACGGCTTAGATGCCCCTGAGTCGCGGTTTCTCAAGCCACAGGTTAATCGCGTACCCAGCAGGTTCCGCACAAATTAACAAACAAAAAAAAATGATAATATATGGATTTAAGGGATATGGGTAATTTAATTAGGTTTTAGATAAAGTTTTACCAACAAATTAAAGGAGGAAATAGGGTTAACTAACTAAGATTAATTAATCAACAATTCCTTTAATGAGCTATAAACGCTAATGTGGAAATAGAATAAAAAGAACTGACATGGAATTCATTGTTATAGATGATGAATTCTTTGAGTTAAAGTGGAGAGTTATGATAGTCCTCTAAGAGTGATCCATCTCCCAGATCTGGACACTCAACTCCAAATTTCCACAAGAGAAGCCTTGCGCCAATCTCTAATAAAAAGATATATATGCAATATAACTAATAAACACTAGATCTAGTATTATAAAGATAAATCAATGAAATATGCAGACTAGATAGACATAGTGCTCTTAGAGGGGATAATACCTTACTTGTGCTAATTGTGATGGAACTGCCTTTCAGGTTTTAGGGTTGAAATTCCAAGGTACGAATGAAACTATGCTAATGAAGATGCCCTAGGATGAATCCATCAAACTTGTAAGATTAGAACTAATCTAGAAAAAGGATTCCTTGTAAAGGTACTAGAGATAACATGTGCAAACAATCTTAGGGGCTTGAGAGAGGTGGAAAGAGATCAACCACTTTAACCTAAGTGTGTACTTGTAAATTAGGCTTTTCAAAGATGAAAATATCTAAGGTTCGAAGAGACTTTACAAAGACGAATAATGGGGTATAAATAGACAAAGGAGCAACCTCAATGTGTAACAAAACATTGGATTAATCATTAGGGTACCTGAGTCATACAAAACTATCATACCAAAACTTTTAAATGTGTGTTATTGGTTTGGTATAATGGTACTATTGACGTAGGAAAAAATTCCCCATGCCAACATGAAGGAGATTTTCCTAATGGAAGGTCCCAATTAGATATGCTCTTGTTTGGTATGACAATCTACACTAGTATGTGGGCCTGGTTGTCGCTAATTGAATGGATTGCTCTCCAAAGAGAGACTGGTTCATTCAAATTATACTAAATCCTAAATGCAGTTCTATTCTACTATGCAAATGCAACCCTATTCTAACAGTAACAGAGATCAATTGCAAGTAGAATCAATTCTACTTATGGAAACACAAAGAGTTCGTATTTTTCAATAAGAAACCATACTAGCATACCTATATGCATATAGATGACAATGAATATTGTTAATGTTTATGTCATTATTATAGTTCTTTGCAATTCAATAGATAATAGCAACATAAGAACAAGATCATTGAGAAATACACATCCACAAGAGACACAACATTTATCCTGGGAAACCCTAACATTTATCCTGGGAAACCCTCTAGGGGAAGAAAACCCAGCAAAACTTCTTTAATATAAATAGCCAATATAATGCCAAGAGATCTTATGCTAAAACAGAAAGTCCTCTCCCAAGATATGCACCACTCTCTCTCTCCTTTGTCGGTAATAGATCATAACTTGTCTTTCAAACTGAGCAAGTGAGTTGTGTTCAAATGAGGCGCTAGCCTCCTTTATTCATACAAGTTCTGGCATGTGTGAAGTGTCTCTTCACTGGCAGGGCTGACTTCTCAATCTGGGTGGGTAAACCTACCTTTATTATATTTCCGGGTCTTCTTATTAACTGTTGGGGCTGACTTCTTATTCTGCCTATTGTAATTGTTTATTGACCAATTCGCAAAAGGGCATTTGGTCCTATTACAATATCCGACATGATCAATCCACAATGGGGATTGATCCTATAAATAAAATATCAATAATAATAAGAGTACTCTTTGCAGTTACATTATTTCAACACTCCTCCTTAACAAAAAGGGTATTCTTCAGCAACATCATGCGAGGGAGAGAGGACAGCATCATCAACAACATCAGGTAGGAGGACAACATCATCAATGTCATCTTGGTTGGCGTATTTATAAATCATCAGAAGTTTTCTTCATCAGCAACATCATCATTCACAAAGGAATGCCATCATCATCTGCATCAATATGTATCAGTATAAAAATGATACCTCATCACAGCACTAGGCTGGCCCATCACAGTAATAGACTGGCTCTATGTCACAACTGTTAAGCTGGTAGCTCAGTGCAAGTCACATCTTGCTTTACGTCTAAAAACTAGGTCAAAAGCAAGGTATACATCATCTTGCTTTACGTCTAACAACTGGGTCAGAAGCAAGGAACACGTCATCTTGTTTTACATCTAACAACTAGGTCAGAAGCAAGGAATCATCTTGCTTTACGTCTAACAGCGAGGTCAGAAGCAATGAATCATCTTGCTTTACGTCTAACAGCGAGGTCAGAAGCAAGGAACACACACATCGTCTTGCTTTACGTCTAATAGTGAGGTCAGAAGCAATGACTCATCTTGATTTACGTCTAACAACGAGGTCAGAAGCAAGGAATACACACATCGTCTTGCTTTATGTCTAACAATGAGGTCAGAAGCAATGACTCATCTTGTTTTACGTCTAACAGCGAGGTCAAAAGCAAGGAACACACACATTGTCTTGCTTTACGTCTAACAGCGAGGTCAGAAGCAATGACTTATCTTGCTTTACGTCTAACAGTGAGGTCAGAAGCAAGGAACATATATACTCCCCCTTTCAGGGAGGGTCCTTTTGGACTATACCAAGCTTATCTCGAAAGTGTTCAAACTTTACACGAGATAGAGGTTTGGTCAACACATCAGCAACCTGTTCATCCATGCTAATGTACTGGAGCTTCAAGGCTCCTCTCAGTACCATGTCACAAATGAAATGATAGCGGATCTCTATGTGCTTCGACCTATCGTGGAATACATGATTCTCTGTCATCTTTATGCAACTCTGGTTGTCACATAGAATCATGGTTGTTCTCATCTCCAAGTCAAATAGGCCAGTCAACAACTTTCAAAGCCATATAGCTTCGCAGCTAGCAAAACACGCGGCAATGTACTCTGCTTCTGCTGTGCAGAGAGCAATACTGGATTGCTTCCTACTCTGCCACGAGATCATGGTTGATCCCAAACTGAAACAACATCCAGAAGTGTTTTTTCTGTCAGCAACGCTTCCTACCCAATCTGAATCAATGTATCCACTCAATGTAAGTTGTTTGCTTCGGTATAGCCCCCTTTTATAAATGTAAATTGAATTTCACTTATAATAATAATAATAATAATAATAAATGTGACATTCTTAGTCATTGGTAGACATTAGTACCAAAACTAATGAAAAATAGACATTAATCATAATAATAACATAGTGTCGTAAATTTATGGAGATTGAGTTGTATATGTTTTTTTAAAAAGAGTGATAGGGTAAGATTACAAATTATTAATAAATTAAACTTGTATGTTGAGAATTAGTAATAAAATGATCATAAAGAATAAGAAAATAGATGGACAATTAATTAATTTAAAAAAACATAATTAATTTTAACAGGAAAGAGAAATTAAAAATGAAAAATTATTAAAGAAGGGGAGGAAAATAAATTAAAATCCACAAACTAAAAATAAAGTATAAAAGGACTCGATCGGACTCGATCAAAACAAGAGACTAAGAAAAATAAAAAAAAATTAAAGAATTAAAGATAGGATAAAAGAAGAAGAGAGAGGGGAATAGATACTACGGTAAATAAAAGATAAAAGAGGAGGAAGATAAAACAAAAGGGGTAGAAAAGTACAAAGAGGGTAAATAAAAGATAAAAGAAGATAAAACAAAAGGAGGAAGATAAAACAAAAGGGGTAGAAAAGTACAAAGAGGGTAGGATTGAGGATAAGAGTGAAGAGATAGATAAGGGTAGTAAATGGAGATTAGGAATTGGCGGAGAGGATAAGGTTAATGACTTAGGTCATGAATGTTGGAGGATAAGGTTAATGACTTAGGTCATGGATGTTGGTTTTTTAAAGTGTGTAGTTAACTTTTTTATAAGATTCTTTTGTCATGGATGTTTGTTTTTTTAAAATTTGTAACCATCTTCTTTATAGGATTTTTTTTTTTTTTTAAATTTCTAGGGCTTCTGAAATGATGCCAATGAACTGAAAAAATGCTCAAGCAATAATTTTGGTGAATGTTATGTCAGTTTAATCAATGTAAGTTTTGCCATAAAACACAAATCTGGTAAACTTCTTGAAATAGCATGAGATCACATGTTTTTGAGCACCATATTTTATTATGAAAAATGAAAAATAAAATGAAGTGAGAATTTAATGTGATAGTGTTTCAAATTAATGTATGAGTACATGAAAATAAAAATAAGCTATATTAACTAGGAAGCAATCTTCCCTCTGTAGTTACCTTTCCTGCATATCTTTAAAGTTACCTTTCCTACGGATCTTTAAACGATGCTAAACTCAAAGTACCCCTGCAAATCTGACCGGATTCATACTTGAGAAAGACGGATGAACAGACTATAGGTGCAGTTCAATATCCAACGGATTCCTATATATTTCTTTAGGATTTATTAGGGTTGAACGTAAATGTGATGGACATGAGTACTACAGTTTGTAAGGTTATCTCAGAATGGCTGTAGCATGGTGCCACGTGTGTAGACAGCTTTCTGGATATTCTCAGCCCTTTAAAGCGTTCAGAGCACAATCTGTTGTGGGTTACTAAACGATATTCCTGTAGGGTCCTCATTAAATAATCCCATCAACTCCACTCCAAAAAGATTTGATTAAATAATTCCACACCTTGCATGATATTCTCTCGGGATTAGTATAATAATAAGATACAAAGCTTCTTTTGACCGTCAACGTCAGGCGGCAATTGCTTTATTTCGTGGGAAGGATTACGTAAACGCGAATGCGTCACAAGTATGTGTATCTCACTTGGATTACTCAATTGGATTGCTGCCAGTACACGGTATCTGCTTTAGATGACAAGTGTCTGTCGTGTATTTTAAAGCTGTTTTTTTCACTTCATTACAACGATTAATTAAAATTGCATCTCTGCGTCTTAAAACAGAAATATATGGAGCCGCCTCCCGATGGTCTATAGTCGTGAATAATTATTCTTCATGACTTTTCAAAAGATATGAGCAGGTGGGGAGGGCCATTATCAAAAATCTGAATGGACTGGATGGGCCATGGATGTCTCCACTTTCCTTTTACTTTTTAACATATCACATTCGAGTTCACATAAACCAAATTTCAATATCCAAGGATTTCATTTCTTTTTAAAATTCTCGCATTCCAAATACATCTTATGAAGACTTACTCTCATCATTATTTAAATATAAGCATTCACCATAAATAATACTTACTTTAATGAATTCAATTGCCATCTCACCATGTAGGTTGAGAAGAATGATTGGCATGCACTTTCACATGAGCAAAAATTATGTTATATCGAAATTAATTGTTGTTAATTCAAACTTTGCCTATCACACCTCAAAATTGTAGGACCTATTTGATCAATTCCAAAATTCCAAGGGCTAGTTATATCTCAACCACAACATTTCTTTGCTGGCATAATATGCTAGAATATACTATGTTTATGCATAGAAATTGAAACAATAGATTGTTTATGAGATGTTACTATGAAACAAGTTTAAAAGCAATATCTTGATATATGTACTTTCATCAATTTCACATGTTCATTATGCATTAATTTAGAATTACTTATAATTTTTAGCTAGCTTTACCAACTATGTATGCAATATCAAGTCTCATACATGCAGTTGTATACATAATACTTCTAATATACTTGAGAGGAAATTTTCTTCATAACCTCCTCGCCAATGAGGATTTTTGAAATAATGTTTCTAGAAAATTTCATCTTCCATTGGTGTTGCCATAAGTTTACATTCATGCATCTCAAACTTGGAAAGGATACTCTTTAATGTACCTCTCTTGATTCAAATCAATCTTCGTATTCTTGTTGTCTTTTTGTACTTGAACACCCAATGGAACCAAGGCTAAATCTTCCTATTTGTATTGTCTCTTTGTACTTGAACACCCAATGGAACCAAGGTTAAGATTATAGTTACTCACAAATTTGTTTATTGTACACACTTTGATTTTTAAAATTTTATGTTATGATGTAACTATAAATGCATTGGTACTAGGCTCTAGAAGATTGCTTTAGCCCATACAATGATTTTGCAATTTCAAACAAAGTACTCCCCATTCATATGTTCATAACCCTTTAGATGCTTCATATAATTTTCTTTGTCTAAGTGACTATTCAACAAATGTTGTTTTATATCAAGTTTGGTGATTATATAGATCCAATGCACTTGTAATTGCTAAAAGTATCATTGTTGAAGTCATCTATTCTACCAATGAATGGGTTTCATAGTAATCCACACCTTTAATTTGTCTGTCACCCTTTGCTCAGTCGTTCTTTGTATCAATCATTCAACCCATGTGGTTTATTATTTTGCTTACAGACTCACTTATAATCAATTGTTTTTATTCCTTTGAAAGCTTGGTGAGTGTTCATGTCTAATTTTTAAGAAATGATTCACACTTCTCATCCATGGATTGTTGTGGTTACTTTGCATTATGATCTCTAATTTCCAACTCCATTGTTTCTTTGTTTATATTCCTCCACATATTGCATATAGAAATTAAAAAAAAAATCTTGGAAAAAAAAGAATTAATAGTTTTTAAGGTGGTCTTTGATTTATTCTTGATCTTTTATGTGAAGAGGTATGTGAATGAGAGTCCTTCACTTTCTCGTTTAACCCTTTTTTTCACCTTCCATCTTCATGTAATATGGAACACTATTGCAAATGTAGTGACAAGTTTGTGAGCATAACAACAACCTAAGGGCATTTAGGGAAATTTTCATATATTCCTTAAAAAAGAGTTATTCATAGAAGATTATTTTGTTGTGTTCTAAAAAAGAGTTATTTTGCAAAAATCTATAAATTTTTGGGAAATAAAAAACAAATATAAGTAAAAATGACATTTTTTAAATTTCAAAATTTTCAAATTCAAATATGATATAATCATAGCAGAAAATTAATTCATTTTGATAAAATGAAAGTAAAACATGATTCTCTATTGATTAAACTATGTGAAAAAATACTATGTTCAAGTTCAAGAAGATCCTTCTTCTGTTAATCCATCTTCATTTGGGATGATAATTGTTTAATTTTCTTTAAAAAAAATAGTGGCATATTATTACTACTTGGCGAGGGGACCCCTATAACAATATTCCTCACAAAAAACACCCCCCCTCGCTCCCCTCACCCTTATCCCCCCTTTCCCACCTTATAACACCCCCCTGACCCCCACCATTTTTTTTATAAAAAAATATAACACCGTGACCCCCCCATATATATATATATATATATATATATACAAAAATAAATAGCCACTTCCCCATTCCCCCTCCTCCTCTCACGACCACCCAAATGTCAAAAATTGATCGGAGTTGACCATTCAATGATTTCTCTCATGGTTTTCAGTGACAAGGTGGTTATGGGGGCTCCTCCCATCAAACACTGGATGTAGTCGATAATGGGGAGGTTGTGGGGATTCCTCATGTTGGACACTCAATGCAACTGGTGACGAAGTGGTTGTAGGGGACCCCTCCTTCTAGACACTCGATGCAACCAACAATAGAGTGATCATGGGTGTGTCATCCTACTAGAAACTTGATTGGCATTAAGTGTGCAGTGGGACGAGGCCTCCCATGACCACCCCACCATTAGTTTCATTGAGTGTCCAATGTGAGGGGGCCCTTATGGCCACTCCACCATTAGACACTTCCCATCATTTCCCTCAAAAAAATTGATGGGTAGAGATATAATCAAATGGTTGGCTCTTGCTTGTTTCTAACAATGGGATGGTTGTGAGAGCCCCCTCCTACCTAACACTAGTTTAGTTGTCATTGGGTGATCAATTCCCATTGATTTTTGGTGGGAGGTTGGCCATAGGGGCTTGCAGAAGGGGAAGGAATGAGAGAAGGGGATAGGAGAGGATAAGGGGGAGGGGAAAAGGAGGTGAAGGGTGTCGAGGTAGTAATTAAGGGGGGTCATTGGGGGTTGAGGAAAGGGGATGGGGGTTAGGGGGATTTTTTTTTTTTGGGGAGTGGGGGGGATGGGAAAGTTCATTATTTTTGGTTTTCTTGGTATTTTTTTAATTAACTTTTTGTTTTGTATGTTTTTTTAATTAGTGTAATTTTTTAATCATTATTTTCTTTTAAATTTATGTTGGCCACGGAGGCCTATAGGAGGGGGAGGAATGAGAGAAGGGGATGGGAGAGGAGAAGGGGAAGGGAAAGGAGGTGAAGGGAGTTGTAACACCCTGTTTTCCCCCAAGTCTGTAATTATGTTTAAGACTTCATGCATTGTAATTGATGAAGACCGTAATTGTGTTTATGTTAATCAAAATACCAATCAATTGACTAAGAGGGAAGCCTTGCAGTATTGACCATGATACCACAAGTGGGAGTTGGTGAGGGGGAAATGGGAAGTTTATATGATGAAAATAGGAAGGTTTTGTCACACCAACAAAACCTTGAGTTCCTAGCCTGTCCAAAGTAACTTGTTTGTCCTGATCATAAGAAACTCATTAATGTCATTCATATCGGATAGTTGGAGTTGTTATGAATTCCTTCATAATTTTACTCAAAGGAGTGATGGGTCAAATGCAGTTGTCATCTAGAAGCACCTAGAATCTCCCCTTCGATTAAGGAGCTTGACCCCTGGGAGTTTGCTTCTAACATAAGTGAGTGGCGATCTTGAGGAATAAGGAGAATGCTCCAGTTGAGGAAAATGAATGAGGAGGAAGAGGGAAGAGACAAAAGGGAGGACACACATAATACGTAGGGAGACATAGAACATTCACATCCATAGATGAGTAGCTAGACTCACAAACATATGGTAAGGAGAATGAATGAACTAAGCTCACGCACATAGACCTAAGCAATGGAGAAACAATGGGAAGTTTTCATGAGGAAAATAGGTTGCCCAAGAGATGAATGCTCACCCTGAAATAGATAATACCCATATCCAGACCGATGTTGAGAGAACATGTAACATCCCCACTATAATCCTCAATTTAATTAATGCATAATGTAGATATGAATGTGGCTATGGCCATGCGATGTGATATACAAAATGTATTTTCTGATTTTTTTTAAGAAATATAATGTAATACCAGCTGCTAGGTATATGGACATAGAGGGGGGATGCATTTTCCACAAGAGAAGAGAGTGTCTAAGAGGGGTCCAAGGGGGGGAATTAATTATGGGTATTACTTCATCCCACTTTCGTGAATTTATTATCATTTGGGGATAACTCCTAATTTTTTGTTTGAGTGTATGAGAGCCCAATCATTGAAATCATGTAAGGGGGTGGGTGTGAGAATCACCTTCCATATTTATTGGAGAACATGGGGGCGGGGGGGGGCACTGAAGTACAATCAAATTGGGTAGAGTGAACAATCAACTGTCTTAAGAAAGTAGAAGAAATTTGTATGGGCAGTTACATGCATTTTTACACATTCATTTTTTGCATGAACTTCATGGGAGAACAAGAAAAAAATAGACCAAGAAGGCTAGGGAAAATTTTGGACCATGTTGGAGTGTTTTTGGAGCATTTTGGAGCATTTTGGAGCTAGAAATTGAAGAGCCAGGTTGTCAGGCTTGAAGAGTGAACTCTTAAGCGAATTGCAATATAACAACAAGTGTTTGTTGTTGGTTGCTAGTAGTTCCTAGAAATGATTTCCCTTGAGTTCCCAGTAGAGATATTCTTGGTTACCGGTGCTAGAGATACCTTGATAAATGAATGGGATGCTTGATAGATTGAGAGCAATGAAGGGGTACATTCCTTGGGTTGGGGAGGTGATCTGAGATTGTTTCATCGTGACTTATATAGAATTGCATTAAATGAGCATAAATTAAAGTGCACCATTAAAGAAGGGAAAACTAAAAAATGAAGAGACATAAGAATCATACCTGAACACAAAAACTTGATAATCGAGTTCGTCCCTAGTGGACTACGTCTCTGGGTCCTCCTCTCAAATGGGTAGGCTCTTTCATTAACTCAACAAAAGAATTTGGAAAAATACATAAGTATACCTCATTTTGAAATCAAACTGTAGAAATAATGCTCATATCAGAAAACAGACAACACCATTGAATTTGTGGCATTGAATTACCCAAAAATGACTATCTCCACGCCTCAAAATACATAAGTATACCTCATTCTGAAATCAAGCTGCATAAATAATGCGCATATCATAAAACAGACAACACCACTGAATTCGTGGCATTGAATTACCCAAAAATGACTTTTTCCACGCATCGATCCTACTCTAGCACTCCTAGGCCCAAGAATAATTTCGTCTTAGTTTTTGTACCATGCATTGAAAAACGTGCCTGGTAGGTCATACGGTTCGCACGCCTCCTCCTCCGTGGCTTGGCGGATTATCATTTTAATAATAAACTAGGTGATATAAAACATGTGGTACCTGTGACCTAATGGTTATGGGTGAAAGTGTTAAGGCATAGACTATGGCGGAGGTCTCGGGGTCAAGCCCCGCGGACCCTCCTTTTGGCTTGGTATTGTTATATTGGATATATATGTGTTGTTCCCACTCCACTATTCTGGCTGTGACTCTGGATCCTTACCAACGATATTAAATTGTGGCTATAGTTGGTGTGGTCCACTAGATTTGGTAGACTCACCAACTATTTTTTTTTCAAATTTCGTTCACAGGCTGTCCTTATGAATTTCTCGTCTACCACATGGTAGCCCCTAATTGGGCCACGTGGTGACCTCTCATTGGACCACGTTTCCCCCTACCAAGTCAACACACCACTTCAGCCCCTGATTGGGCCACGTGGCGACCTCTCATTGGACCACATTCCCCCCTACCAAGTCAACACACCACGTCAGCGTGCTACATCAACATGCCATGTCATATTTTCATGTCATCCGTACGGACTTCCATGTGGCACTATCCGATTGGTCCATGGATCGGTCCAAAATGCCAAAAAATGGGTGACATGTGGTAGCCTCTGGTGCTGGCATGTCATCATGCTGACATCATCATGTCATGTGTCACTTCCCTATTCCTATCACATATGCAGTACAAATGATGAAGTCATCCATACAAATGTTGACGTCAGTAGTACGGATGTTGAGTCATCCCCTGCTGACTAGGCTAGGTTGACCAAACTTTGACTGCAAATATCTTTCAATCTGTAACTCCATTTGACGATCCGTTTGCGTTGTTAGAAATCTTGTTGTGTGCTATTCACGTCATGCCATTTTCACTGAGTTTTGGGAACTTTTATTTTTTTCCCTTTCTCTCTCTATTGGAGCCATTCTGAGAATTTTGAGTTTCCTCTGTGAGTTCTGAGTTGTTCTTAGCCTTCTTTGGATCCTTTTTGGATCAGGGATTCCCACTAAGAGTTTTTTGGACCACCAAAATCTTTCATCAATCAACAGGTAAGTGAGGGAAGATTCCCTTCACTTTGTCCTTTTGTATCCACTTTGCCTTGCTTGGATGTGTGCCTTTTAAGCCTACTCGAAGATAATCAACATTACCCTTGCGTGAAGTCCTCGTCCTCCTATCTAGGATGATATCTTCATGTAACTCATCCAAGTACTTAGGTGAAAACTCGTCAACTGAAGGTATTGAAACTTCGTCATCTTGATCTATGATCATGGGAGGCTCAAAAAGTTTCAAGTTCTCAACATTCACAACCGAGTAAGTCTACATGTAAGGTGGAAGATCCAGATGAAAAGCATTGGTACCACTTTTCTCTAAGATAGTGTAGGTTCCATAACGAATGGGATTGAGTTTCTTGCCTTCACCCTTCAATCTCTCCTTGTTGATGTGAAGCCATACCCAGTCTCCAACCTAGAACTGATGATCAACCCTGTGCTTTTCATGCCGAGCTTTATACTGTGCTTGAATTTTCTCCAACTATTCTTTGGCTACATGGTGTATCTGTTGGATCCTCTAGATTAAATTGCGGGCTTTGTCTTATCTTCATTCTTCATTCACATCGGTATCTCTCCCATACATCAAGTCCAAAGGAACCTTTGGTAGGTACCCAAAACATGTCTCAAAAGGTGAACTCTGAGTGGATGAATGTAAAACTCGGTTGTACGCATGTTGTACATAGGGTATTTTTTCATCCCATAACTTGGGATGCTTGCTGCAGTAGCCTCGAAGAAAAAGTATCATTTTTCAGTTTACCACCTCTATCTATGCGTTAGTCTGTGGATGGAAATCCGTGCTCCTCTTCAATTTGGTGTCCATCATCCTCCACAAGCTAGTCCAAAAGTCACCAAGGAATCGAGTATCTCGATCTTAGACAATGGATGTGGGTAATCCAAAGTGAACCCAAACATATTGAAAGAATATATTAGTAGTCTGCTCATCAGTGATCTTCTTTTTACATGGCATCAAGTTACACATCTTGTTGAACCTATCCACTACAACATACAAATAATCATGACCCCCTTTGGTCATTGGTAAACCCCCTATAAAATCCATAAAGATACTTTCCCATGGATGGGATGGAACAGGAAGTGGTGAGTATTGCCCCAGTTTTCTATTACTGGGCTTATAAGTAGAACACATCACACACCCCTTTACATATTTAGTTACAATTGCTTTCATTTGAGGTGAGTAACAAAACCTCTGCAAATGAGACATATTTTTTCCTACCCCAAAATGCCCAGACATAAGAGAAGTGTGAGATTCTCGTATTACATGGACTTGTTCACTTGTAGGAATACATAGCTTTTCAAGATGGTAGAGTAGTTTTCCCTGCAGACAATAGTTCTCTACCTATGCACCAAGGGTTAACTTCTCATATATTTCTTTAAAATCGTCATCGATGGCATATTGTTCTACATAGCTATCATGAGATAAAGAAGTATTCTTTAAAATAATAAAAGCAACAATATGAGGTCTAGAAAGCATATAAGCTACCTTGTTACTTGTACCCTTTTTGTACTTGATTACCAAATGAAATTGTTATAGAAAACCCATCCACTTGTAGTGTCCAGATTGTTGAAATTTGGTCTGTGCTTGAAGATATTGTAAGGGATGGTGATCTTTGTGTATGATTGTTTCCTTCCCTAACAAGTAGTGCTTCCATTTCTTTACGCTCTGGACTAATGCATACAACTCTTTATCATATGTAGGATAGTTAACAACAACTTGGTTAAAAGTTTCAGAGTGGTAATAGATAGGCTTACGATATTGCATCAGTACTGCACCCATGGCGTATCCGCTGACATCTATCTTTATCTCAAAAGGTTGTTGAAGATTCGACAATGCTAATACTGGTGCGGTACCGATCTTCTCCTTTAAAATGTTGAAAGCTTTTTGTTGCTTTCCTTGTTAATAACCTAAATAGATCTACAATATAATCACCACAAATACTGAATACATAATATATCCACAAAGAAATATAGAAGAAACCACACTATATTATTACCAAACCCTCGAGGTAGGGCAACACCATACAATGGATCCTATTATGGAAGGGATCCTCTCCTGTTCACTTGCCTCTTCGAGGGGGGCATCCTCCTATTGAGCTTCAACTCACAATACAATATTTCTCTTCATATCCCATTACATTTCTTGAACCCCTTTATATAGTTCTACTATCACCTAAGAACATTCTAGAGGAGGAATCTTCTATAAGTAGAACCTTCTAAGAAGTCGTCTTACATTTATTATATCTAACTA